>JASKGO010004248.1:0-11662 GCA_030556065.1 Holobus sp. GC000080
AAAAAGCACAATATAACATTTCCATTTCCAGCAGCATCTGAATGTCTCAAATCGTGGGATAGGTTGAGGATTTTGCCTTCATTTCTCTAGATATAAACATCAGACGGAAAATTTATGTCTATTCCTTGAATTATCATTTGCATATAAATTTGCCCGTTTTATATGCGTTAGCTTAAATGTAAACAACAAAGGCGTTAAGCGAGCGAAATCCTAGGACAACACCGATGGGCGTCCGTTAAACGTTACTTAATTATTCCGCAATAATGAGTAATGTAGTAATTATGTTACGCTGTTCTTAATAACATTTGATGTTTGTTGTGTGTAATTATCAGTGCAAAAATTCATATATACCAATGGAATCATAACTGCAGTTACGACATTTTTAACTGTCCAAATTATTAAATTAATTCTTTCACCTAAATAAAAATTGTTTGTAAAAAATGGAAAAGATTTATTTGCAGAACGTTCACCTTTTCATAGTTTACATAGTTTAGCTAATTAGTTTATCACAACTGGTAATTAACTAAATTTGAATAATTTTAATTTTAATTGTACAGGGTGGACCAAACAACACCAGGAAGAAGTGAAAATGATTATATTTTTAATAGAAACAATCTGAAAAAAGTTCATCTTGATAATGGTTTACCTCAAAAATATTTTGTTTTAGTTTTGTATGATTTAAATGTAATAAATTAAGGAGAAATAAAATTAAAAATAAAACAAATGAATTATAAAAAGAATCATGGCTTTAAAATAAAAACCATTTATTTACAACGCATGAAACAATTGTACAGGAAAATATTATGTTTAATAATTTGCATCATATATTACATTGATAAGAAAATAATTTTAATTTTTTATTGATTTAGATAGCTAAAAGTTTAAAAATACTGACTTCAGTAGGGAAACCATGGTAAAATAACTTTTCCATTGAAAAAATCACTTTCATTTTTTTCTCTCTTTGCTTACAATTAAATTAAAATATTTCCATCGGTATTAGACTCTACATAAAAATGGGTCCAAAGACTCCCAAAGATGGTTTTTCAATAAAGCCCAATTTTGAAAAATAGAAAAGTTACCATGAAAATGCTGAAGATAAAACTTTTAGCTTCAACAAAAAAAAAAAGAAGATAAATAAAATCTTCCTATGCCATTTTTGCTTTCGGGAAAATTGACCATAAAAATACGGCATTAGTTTTTTTCTAACACTTATAGTTTTTGACGTCGAAAAAAGAAGGGACAAAAAAATTGGTTCACCCTGTGCAATTTTTATGCGTCATCTATAATTAGTTGCGGAGAACATTTAAGAAAGCATGAATTGCAGTATTTTTTCTAAATACTAATTACACATTGTTGCTAATTATTTATACGCACAGTCGTTATGAAAACCAATAATTAAACAAATCAGCAACAATTATACGAGCGTGAAATGAATGTTAAGGCTGCGAATTAGCAAAAAGCGTAGTCTCGAAAAGTGTGAATGCGTTTTTTTAATTCATTTTCATTATTAAAAAATATTACAGTAACAATAAAATGAAACTCATTATTCCCTTCATTAATTGTTATTGCATCCATTACGAATACAATGCAAATTAATTATGCAAATCCAACGCATTTATATAAACGCAATCAAAACGATTGTTCTTTGCGGTTAAAAAAAGTCGATTATTTTATGCTTTTAGATTATTATAATAATTGCTGGCGAGCTAAAAGTAATAAAAGGTTCGGCAAATAAGGAATAAATTTGAAAAGTTTCATTAAGCGGCAATAAATTGTTTTAAAAGTAATTGTAAAATACAAGCAATTATTTTTTGCAAGCAATAACAATAACGATTAATGGGATTATTGAGTCGTTTTCATTATTTTATAATATTTTAGTTGAAAATTACGAAATTTTTTGAGAATTTCAGTCACGACTAAACTGTTATTGTTATTATACGAGCAATAACTGTTTAGTAATTGTTAAAAATGAAAATTGCTTTTAATCTGGTAAAAGAGCAAAACAGTAATTAGAGCAATTTATTTATGACTTAATCATATGGCGAATATTAGATACTAATTCAAAAAGCAATTAAATTTAATAAAAAATAAACTTTTTTTCTTATAAAAGTAAATGGGAATTTATATGTGAAAGAGTAACTTTTTTTGAACTGAATACATATTCACATCATCTAAAAACTATTTGGAATCACGACTCCTGGGAGAAAATTTACGATGAAATAGGTAAAACGACAGAAGATAAACACGAGCGAAATGAAAGAACTGCTTTTAATGATTAAAGCAAAAGTTACAAGCGCATTATTTCTCAATTCCCATTAAGCTTCGTTTTATGTATTATACATTATTGGCAAATGCACAAAATGTGTCTTGGAATCGAAAATATTGGTGCCAAATTTATTGTCTTTGATATTTGCCAACTGTCGAATTATTTTATGGGCTCAGAATATTTTTCTCAACTTTCTAAGTAGCATTTTACACACGCTCTTTGGAATTCTTTTGAGATTCTTTTTATTACTGGTGCTGAACAAGTTCTGCAATTTGTTCTTGCTTTAAGTAAAAGTATAAATTAATTTCCTAGTTTTTCTAACCGTTTTAAGATAACTTTGAAATGGTTAGGAAGCGAATGAATTAAATATGCCTATTGTTCGTATCTTTAATGGAAGTATATAATTTTATAATAAATTTTAATAAACTATTAATTTCACATTTGTAATTCATTTTTTTTATATTTTAGCTTAAAAAATTAAATATCTATTTGTACAATTTTGTTTCAAACAGTAAAATAGCAATCTTTATTAAAATATTTTTAAATAATATCAAAAATATTCATTTATTTCTTAAATTATTAAATTTTTGTTAATTTGTTTAGGATTTCTGTATCATATGTGTGCTAGAAAGTTATTCAAATATTAAAAGCACATATTTAAAAAATATTTAATAACAAAAATTATAAAGAAGTTGGTTTGTTATAATTTTAATTAACTAATTGTATACTTAGTTTAGCTGTCCATTTTTAGATACTTTGAAAATTATTAGAAGACCAAAAAATTGAAATAGGTAATCATGGCATTCATTTTTACCAATTTTATCATCAGAGACCAAAAAAAATACTTAACATTATTATTTTTCTTTTTTGAAAAAAAAAAATTAATTTCCTCTCAGAAACAAGCTATTTATGATTTATTTATTTTAATAGCATTTTTAAATTATAGCAGATCAAGAACTATAAAATAATAATATTTGGCAAATACAATTAGCTTTTGTTTGAAATTATAAAGTAATTACCCAATTTATTAAATAAACTAAAAATGATTGCTTCTGTTCGCAAAAAGGAAATTTAATTTGTATTCTTTTTTTATTGAGTTTTTTAAGACATCCTGTAAAAATTTTATTATAAATAATTATTAAAATATCTATGTAATCTCCTCAAATGAAATAAGCAAGAAACCATCAAATTTTGATTCAATTCAAATTTTTAATTACATAATTTTTTAAATGTATTATTAAAAGTTTTATTGATCATTTTTAGATAATTCTTAAGCAAAAAGAATTAGAAATACCTATTGTTTATAATTTTAATGAATTCATAAAATTTTACCATAAATGCAATCAAATTAAATAAGCACCGATTAAAATGATTTAAATCTTATTTATTTTAAATTTACGCAATACTGGAAGGTAACAAGTAGGATATTTAACCTAATTTAGTGCTTTTCTCTTTAATATTAATTGTTATTAAATGTAATGTTCCTAAAAATTAACAATTTTATTGTAAAATTAATAAAATATTTGCAACTGAAACATTAAAATTGTACTAATTAAATAAACAAAAATTCAAATCATATAACTGAATTACCAAACAGAAAAGAAATAAAACTTTAATTATCATTATAACCATACAACAAAAAGAATTTACATTCGATTGTGCAACATCAGCATATTAAGCGCACAAAAACAAAAACCAAAACGACTAATATTGTTTATACATATTTGAACAGTAGGCTTTTCTTAATTAATTTTAAACCAAAAGTGAATTACATCTACACCCAATAAATATAATTTATTAGGCCGAACGTTATTCGAGTATTTACATAAATAAGGTAAACAAGCCGTGATTTATTATGTGTAAAATTTGCTCATCAACATCTATTACATTACTTTTGTCCGATTCAAGAGTATTGTTTTTAAACACCACTCGATTTGATTTATTATTATTGCGACTTGGATACAAATTCTCCTCCAGCTGCTGCTGCTGCTGCTGCTGCTGCTGCTGCTGCTTACCAATTCAATGTCAATTGGGTAACTTTCTGAAGAAATTTGGTAATTTCAGAGAATGAATATTCGTTTTTCGAAAACAATCAATTTCGTATTATTAAGATAGTTTCGCTCTTTGAGATTTTCTCCCCAAGGCTTTTACAACACGCGCCCAGAAATTTGTGTTTTTGAGTTAAATTAGCTGTATTAAATTTCCTAATTAACATTTAAATGTATTGTCGATTAATTTTTCTTCTCAAGTTTTAGGAATTTATCGGCAAGTTATTGTATAATTAACATTTTTGAAACTATAAAATTAATTCCTTTAAATAAGCCTAAGAATTTTAATGGCAAATAAAGTTTTTAAATTAAAATACTCGCTCTGGCCCAAATTGTGGTATACAATTCTTAAAAAAATCTTTGATTAACGAAGATAAATAAAGTAATGGGATTTTAATCACTCTAACTTAAAAAATACAATGCAATAGTTAATATTTAATCTGTACTTATTTTTTTAAGTTTAAAGAAAATTAGAGATAAAATAAATCCAAATTGTGGCGTATTTGTGAGAAGAGACAGGAAAACCAAGAATCTGTCTTATGACCAGCGCAATTTTAATTTTTCGATTCTTATTTCAGCATAAAATAAGGAAAAAATTATTCAGCGGTGCTATTAACGTTATTAACTAGTAACCAAATTCGCATTTGGGTAAATAAATTATGTACTTGTAAAATAGTAACGAAAAAACTATTAAATTATAAAATTGTAACAGGTTTCAATAAAATTTATAGAAGTAACTTGTAAACCATAGTTTGGTTTAATTTATTAAAATAAAAACAAAAATATGCACCATAATTTGGTACAGAGGCGGTAACACTTTTCACAAAATACGAAATTTTAATTAACACTATCGGTGTCAAAGGAAATATTTTGCAAATGCTTCTTCGATAAAAACCGGCTTTCAAACAAACTGAAAAACAATTGTGTAATAAGCCAATAACATTTTCATTTTTCCCTTTTTTTTATGCATCAATAATAAGACGAACCTTATACTTTGACATTTGCAATATAAATAATAAATAATAATAAATTGACGACACCGTAGGTATGCCAGTCAGCTCGGAATTATATAATTTTAAAAGACCGTTTAATTGCGGCGAATGCATTTTCTTAAACTTTCAATTATATCGTTCTGAATCGCAAATAAGACGCCCCTTTTTACTCGCTAATTGCCAAGTGCAATTAAAATCGTGAATGTCACAAGGAAATAACTGTTCCTCATTTTTTCCACTCGCTCTCTGCATGCACTCATCACTTTTATTACTACTTTTAACAGCATAACTGTTTAAATGTGTATTATTTATGGACAAGTACGTGCAAAAAATTTAAACAAGTGTTATTATTTAAAGTAAAGTATACGAAAGGAGTTGAATGTAAATTTTCGGCCAAGCCCGCACTTTATTATTATTTTTATTTCATTTTTGCAAGTTGCAAGAATAAAGAAAATGAAACTTAGAGAGAGCCTACGCGCAAATTTTTTCTGTTTATTCTGCCGAAATGATTTACGATTTTTAATTTGCATTTTGTCCATTGACCTTTGAGGATTTCGACCCATAAGGCGCTTCTCTGAAATGATTTCTTTGTTTCCTCTAAGGCCGAAATTTTATTGTATTCTCTTCATTCAGACATTCGATCGAAAGGAATTTACTTATTAATTATTATTTATTTATACTTTAATTTCATTGAAAGTTTATTAGTATTTTTTTAAGTTTTGGATTTTTAAAAATTAATTAGCCCTTTCGAAAGAAACTATTAACTCTTAATTTTACATGTTGTAAGAAATTGTTTAATGGCAATAACTCAATTATTGCAAAAATAATGCACAATCAGTAATTTATAATTAATACTTGTCCCAATAAAAAATAAATTAAAAAAAATCTGCTTCGGTTGCATAAAACAGATATATCACACATAATTGAAGCTAATGGTTTTAATTACTGTTTAAGTAATAAAATAAATTAAAAACTAAATGAGCCACAATTAAATATTTATAATTAACTTTCGCTTAAATCATCAATAGTTCATATTTAATTTAAAATTAAAATTAATATTTTAAATTATATTACTCAAAGATATAAATATCCACAAAATTAAATTCTTTGCATTGGGACTTTAAACGATTTAAAAATAATAAGTATTCATTAACACTTAAGCACTTTATTGGAACTTAAAAACTTAAAAAATTTCATTGAAACATCCTTGCGCTAAGTAGCTTATCAAATAAGCGACATTTTTGCTTAATTAGTTTATAATTTGAACTTTCCTTTTCACATTTTTTTATTAAGTTTATTTATCGCCTTTGCTCTGTCGCTGCCAATTACCACAAAACATATTGGATACACATTTACCAAGTAAGTGCACACAAAAAAAAATTAATTAGCAAAACCTGTCGATACAAGTACAAATTCTTTAGCGCTAAAAACCTGCATGGAAAGACAACAGGTGCCGATGACTAATCAAACGAAATCGAAATTCGTTGTATAACTTTTACACACTTAATTGCGGCTTATTAATTTTTTTGTGTGTTACACATTTCGCGTTTATTTTTTGGTGCACAAAAAGCCAAAACAAGAACAGCACAGAAAGGAAAAGTGAAGGATCACTTTTTTTTAAGGCAATGCCTTAATTGATGTTTGGTAACTGTACAAATTAATTAATTAATGAAATAACTAAGTGGATCATTTACCTTTCAGTGCCCGTTCCTTAATTGATCAAAATGACGCCAAATTGCAGCATATCTGCGAAGAAAAGTAAAGCACTTTTTTTCGGCGCGAAATTTAAATTCAAAAGTGTTGACGAAATTTTTTTTTATTGTTTGATGATAATAATTGAGCACGTTTATAGTTCAGTCTAGTTGATTTTCACTAATTATGCGGAGGAAAACTGTTCGCGAAAAAAAGCTTTCGTTTATTATTATTTTTTTTCGCGACTAGTGGAAGCAGTGAGCGTCCAGCGCACTCAACTTAGCGAACGAAACTGAAAGTTTTACCAGTTTTACTACCAACAACCAACACGCTCACTCTCTTCGATCTCTTCGCTTACTGCTGCTGATTCCGCAGCCGAAGGAATATATTTCAGATACTACAACTTCTACCACTTCGATTCTTCTACTACTATTGTTACTACCACCAAAATCTCACGTGAATTGTTTAATTGCCACTACTTATGGAAAATAGTTAATAATTTTGTTTTCAGTCATTTCTTTATTCTTTACTAAAAATTTTATTGGATGTAATTAATGATCCATAAGTTAAGTATCAATTTTATAGCCACAATGCTACCTTTTTATTTAAAATTTTGAAATTTTACTGTTTCCATCATAATTTAGACATTTATGATTTTATTCAAAGAATGATTAATATTTTGTACAATAACATTAAAATTTTCTTTGCTTAATAAAAATGATAGTTATGAGAAATATTTCAAAACAAATTGTTTAAAATGTTATTTTGCATTGAATATTTATAAAAAATATTTTGTTCAAAAAGATTTAATTGATTACTGGATTAAACTGCATACCATTTAATTATTTGCCAGCCAATTTTTGTGAATAATTATAAATTTCAATAAAACATAATTACGGATAAGTTTGCAGAAATTTCAGTTTTGTATCACTTTCGATTTTACTATAAATGGCCCAACCTTTTATTTTTTTAAATTGGCAAATCTCAACTTTCAGTTGTTCTCTCTTTTTTGGATTGCTCCGATCATTATGATCCAAAAATTTATTTTGCATTAATTTTTTAACTTTAAATTGCAAAAAAAAATTAATGAAAAAGGGCCGTAGAAATTAACAAGTTGGCCCAAAAGGTAACTGGAATCGTATAAAGTTAGTGACTTAATATGCTGTGGTTGGTGGTACCTATCTTATAGAATCATTTAATTTTTTCAGTAGTTTATTTTATTCTTATATTACATATCTTGAATAATTCAATTGATAAAAAAAGAAATGAAGAATTCAATTATCTGGCTAAATCATAGAAGCATTTAAAAAATGGCGAACGAAGGAAAAAAAATATGATGTTTGACAATGCCTTAGATGATCCCGATGATTTTGTTTGATTAATGCCGGTTCACAACCTCCTTTCTTCCATTATCCAATTTTCTTTGCATTTTATGAAATAAAAATTAACGAAAAACTTGTTTTTGGACTAAATATGACCGAACCAATAAAAAAAAATGAAAACTAGGTGGAATCCATTTAAAAATTAAAATTTAGGGCCATTTCCGAAGGAACAAAGTTTATCTCAGTCAAAAGAGAAAATTTGTGGTTTTTGCGGAATACTTCGGAAACCAAAAGTAAATTGATAAAAATCCAAATGCGACACCTCAAATACCGATTAAAGTTATCATTTTAATTCTTGAAAACAAATGTAGGAATTACTAAGAACAATTTATCAGTATAAAATAAACAAAATGAAATTTCGTCTGATTGAATAAAAAATATGAAAATTGGCTAAAAATCCAAACGCACATAAAAATGAAGAAATTCGTGTAACAGTAACAGCAATAAAAGTTAAAATTAAAATTTAATAATCACATTAATTTAATTAGAGGATTTACGCTAATTTCCCGCGTATAATAAGATATAACGATTTGAGCGGTCTTCGAGGCTCATGATATTATATTCCGACGCGCTTCATATAAATTAAAAACCAATAATTACCGAATCCCTTTTAATGAGCGCGCACGAAAATCACGTCCTATCTCTAACGCTATCTGTAATTCATGTTATTAGAGACTATTAAATAATAAAGCGAGGAAAATCGAAATCGAGAAATAAATGGAAATCACATACACACACGCATTAATGAACATCTTAATGATAATTACGAATTTACTATCCTTATTATGCGACATTGAGATTCGATGTAAGGAGCCCATCCGGCGTAATTAATGTTTTTAATTTTTCAAAAAATAAAAATAAAATTGTAATTATCCCTACGATTGCTAATGCGCCTATATTCAAGGATTTGAGTTTTCGTAATCCTTTTATATGCATTTTTAAATGGTTAAATTTTAATGTAATGAATGGTATAGCATAGCTTATACATATATCTGTTATCCTCTTCTAATGCGTAATTGAGGAAACTATAAAAATTGATCGTAAAATGCGGTGTTTCGCGAACGAACGCGAAAAATGTCTTTTTGCAAAAGTTTACATATTATTGTGTAACGTTGTTCTTAGCGTCAAACAAAATATTTACATGAATTTCACCAAACATTATAACCGAATGGAAATTCAGGCCTTCGATTACTTACCATACTTACACTCGCATTATGTAAGGTATGGATATTGTACGAAGTGTATGGTTTCTATAGACGAGAAAATACCTCCCGAGATAAGTGAAGATGTTTTATTAAATATCAATACGTGCATGCATACATGAATGTACTTAATTATTATTTATTGCATTAAATCTGCATTTCCTTTTTGTTTGTTGAATTAGTAAAGGAGAACATTTTTAATGCTTTTACCACTTTTAAGTTTAATTTTTATAAAAAAATACTCTAAAAACTAGTTTATTTTAAATTTTGTTACTTTTTTCATCAAATATTCTCTTAAAATAATTACTAATCGGTTTTTATTGCAATTGAGTCAAAATAAATTTGTTTGTAAAAAAATGACATATTTTTTAAATAAATTAGTTCTCTATCCAAAAATGTTATTAATTCTTAAGTGATATTTCACTTTCAGAATATTAATCAATTGTTTCATTGCAGTATAAATATTATTTAATTACTTTATTTATTGCGCTTTTTGTTTTCGTTTCTAATCCCATTATTATTTATTAGAATAGGACAAAATTTAATTTGTTATCATAAACATTATTATTGTTTTAGTTTTATATATTTGGTGTTCAAATAAAAAGTTCACCCCTATCTAACTGGTGACCTTATCCCACTATTACGAACTACAGAGCAATCCTCAGGTTTTTTTTTCTTGGTATTTTAAATAAAATATTCTTGAGGTAGCTTTGTGTTTTTTTAACTCATTTGTATAATTGACTTCAAACATTTGATTTTTTTTAATAAATCTTACCATTTTGACAACACCAAGATAAATAATTTATAACACAAATATTTATTATTTTCAAGCATTAATAAGAAACAAAAAACAGGTTTTATCCAGATTTTTACCATTTGAAAAGGACTTTAAAAGATGTAATTTTTCTATGGTACACCCTAAACGAGTATCCTTTTTTAATTGGCATATTAAAGCATTGAAGAAAAGTTTCACATAGAACATTTTTCCCTCTTCTGTCACAATTATTTCAAAAAACCTATTTACCTAAAAAAAAATTGAGCATTTGACCACTTCCGGTTATATCAGAAGTTGATATCCTCTTTGATATTTTTAAATGAGGCCCAAATATCTTTTCATATTTCGATTGTTTACTAATAATAAAGACGATTATATGAGTTTTCAAATTAACCTCCTAATGCTCATACAGTCATACTATTAAAAATAATGCCCATTTCCGGTAATTTTCATGAAAAATTAGTGTCTTGACAATTTTTAAAGTTGTTATAAGATGCATGCGCTTTCATTAAGTTAAAATTTATATAATATAGAATAAGTCCTTCGAGAAAAAATAACAATTTTAAATCGAAATTATTTAATTTCTTCCATAGTCAATAGCCAACTTCGGTTTCCATTTAAAAAAAAAACATAAGGTTGATTTTTATTACAATACGCAACCCATAAGCAATAGATATTATATTATTTTAATTAATAAGATTCAAATTAAAAATATTTAAAAGGAACAATTATTTATTTTTCCTATGTCAAATTCAGTTCTCATGAAATGAATTATCATAAAATCGACAATTTTTGGGGAAGGAGGGATAATTCGAGGACCTAGAGATTGAACAAAATTCAATTTTTTTCCAGGGATCTAAGTTGGGTGCAAAATTTTGTTCATTTTGACCCATTTTAACCGAATCTTTATTTAAAAAAAGTAGAAGTTATCCATATCCGAGTGAAGAAAATGACCACCCTGTAAAATACTATGCATATGCAACTATTTTCTAAATAGTTCACAAATCTTATAAAATTAAAAGCTGCTATTATTATTATTTTATGTCCAAATAAAATCTGGAGAAATACTGAAATTGTCAGAGACAAGCAAAAACGAGAAATTTAAACTATGCTGGTAAAACAATCTTAAAAAAAACTCAAATAACTTTTGAATGGGTAATGATAACAAAAAGGGCTTCTTTGTTGATACAGTACGCGCGGCGAAAGATTGCCTAAAGTTGCGCAGAATCTGACAGCACTTGACAATTCTCGAGGAAACTTTTCTCTCTACCAAAGGCGTATATTTAACTACATTTAATATGACAA
>JASKGO010004251.1:0-14342 GCA_030556065.1 Holobus sp. GC000080
GGTAGGTGTTGAAAATTTCTTAAAGAGAAACTTGCAAAAACAAGAAGCGGACACCCTTCCTTTTTCTTTTACCAACCTGGTCTCCGCTCGGCCAAACCTTAGTGGGTTAAGTTTTTTCTATTTTATTTAATTATTACCAATAAAAGTCTCATTCACAAAAGTCTATTGACAAAAAGACCTTACAGCTTTACGTCCCGATTCCCGACGAAAAAACGATAAAAGTCGCATAAATTTATAATGAAACAATCACTAATTACTTAAAAATCAAATTACCAACAAAACTCTTTCTAATGTTTCTTTAAAAAAATAATAATAATTTAAATTTGCTCTTTATTGTCATTTTTACACAGTTTCTAATGAAGTACAAAGCTAATGAAATTCAATATCAATCTTAAAGCTTCTAGATACGAGGAGAATCAAATAAAGTAAAATATTTTTAAGTTTTTGTATAGGATTAAAATTAAAAATTAACAAATTGAATATCTTTATGTTCAGAATTATCCACAGAAATAAAAAAAGTTAAAAAGTCAGCAAGCATCCTTTAAAAACCACAAATTTGGCTTATTTCCGGGTATAGGACGCAAGTGCAACACAATTGAAATTTACATCAATCATTTTGAAATTACGTGTTTTGTAAATTTATTAAGTTTTGTAAAAAAAAATTATATTGTAAATAAATAAATAATGGAGGCAGACCGTTGTCATTTTGTATTAGGAATGGAATGTGAAGGCGCCGTGGTCATTACTTTTTCCATGTATCCTTTCAAAGGAAATTTGCTGGTAACATTTATAAGAAAGCAATCTTTGAACATAAAAATAATTAAAATAAACTACCAGAAATAATAAAAAAAATCTTTTAACAAATAAATAATTAAAATAAACTACTAAAAACACAGAAAGGAAAAACAAACGGAATTAAATCAAAAACTGCTTAAAACTTCAAACAACAAAAAAATTCATTTCAGCTTGTAAACAAGGCGATATTTTTGAATTAGCAAAACCTTATAGAGAAAATAGTGCAACCATACTGGTACAATGCACATTCGCATAAAAGATGCAGAAATGCTGTATGCACGCGAAGAGGCTGCGTCTGCGCCGAAGCGCACGTGCAACTAAGTCCACAGGTTGTAAATTCCGCGATCTATTTCTACCACCAACGGGTCCACCCACCCGCACATTTTAACGTTCATCTCGCTAGGATACAGTTGCCCAAAGCGGGGGAGATCGCGCGCTCAACCGCCACCGGTTTCTGTGTTCCGTTTTACGTTTTACAAACTCTCTCGTTCGCACGAACCGCCTCACCAGCCGCCTCTCCGCCGTCGCCGAAACGAAAAACAATTCAAAGTGCGCGACCAATTAATCGTTTATTAATGAAAGGTGAGTAACCTTTTTCTGCAATAGTGGCAAGCATATTAGGAAATTAGTGGATTTAGTAATTAGGAAAGGTAATATAGGAAAAAGAATATATGGGTGAATTATGCGAGTCTCATTTTGGGGCGAGGGCGGCAATCGTTTCTTTGTCCCGTTACTGCCGCTGGTGACTGGACAAAGAAGATTATTATTTACGTGCGCGCATTACGGCGGCGGTCTACGATATAACGACAAAAGCTCACGTTTGCTAGAAATTCATTGCTACTAAATCTGAATCTATGTGTGTGTGTGTTTGTGTGTTTGTGTGTGTTCTTTGCACTTCTTTATCTGGCCGCGGTTATTTATAGCGAAGAGATTACCAAACTGGAAACAGATACGAGTGCACTTATTACCAAATATTGCGCCATGTTTTCATACAACCGAAGATAGATGGAATAAAAATTCTACAGTGGAGACTGGAGATTATACTGGGTACAACTTTTCACATTAAAGTACATCAACATTTTTTACCTTCGTTTTCTATATAAATAAAAGTAAAATAGAATTGTTAATTTACTTATTCTTATTTTAACAATGGAAAATAATCCTTTATTATACTATTTATCTGTAGTTTAAAAATTTTTTTTTTTCACTGATTTTGCAAGTAACAAATTATTTTGATTAAAATTTTAAGCTTAAAATTTAATACTTGGTTCCTTAAAATGATTTTTTTCTTATATAAAAAATGCATCAAATGTTTTGTTTTTTATTAGTTACTATAAATTTATGGAAATAAAAGTTATTACTTTTGCAATTCCTTAATTTTTAAAATTGAATGTTGTAGTTTGAAGCATTTAAATATCTGTTTTTTTTTTCTATTCTTCTGAAATATGAATTAAAAAAATATTCTCTTAATTTATAAATCTTTTGAATTTGATTTTTGAATTTATTTCTTGTAGTAGACATAAAAAAAAACTGTATCTATTAAATCTTCTTCAATTTAATAGTGAAATGAAAATATAAAAAGAAAAAAATGTGTCGTTCTCTTTATATTACTTTTACAATTAATTGTAAATTAATTAATTTAATTTTAAAACGGAATGTAGTACTTTGAAGTACCTATGTAAAAATCTGTTTTTGTTTTTTGAAATAAGAAATAAAACATTAATATTTCAACTTAAAAATCTTTTAAAATCAATTTAAAAAAAAATTTCTTATAGTAGACATAAAAAGAAACTTTTTCTATAAAATCATTTTAATTTTACTAATGAAATAAACATTCAAAAAGAAAAATAGGTTGTTATTTTAAAAATATCAAAATTATCAACTTATGTCATTATCGGAAGTGGTCAAATGCAGATAAACGTATTTAAAATAATTAGGAATTCAAAGATACTTACATAATCAAAAAAGAAAAGTTATTCTACAAGTAATAACAAAGAAGTAGGTAAAAAACTCCTCTAAAAATCAAAAAATAAAACAACAGAAAACACCCTGTACAATACTTTCCTGTTTACATCTATTAAATCAAATATTGCAAATACGAAAGAAGTACTTCCTGAACTTTTGCAATCAAAACCAATAAAATGTAAATTGCACAGAACTATGTAGCAAAAAACAAAAATAAAAAAAACACAAAGCGCAGCTACGATGGGAAATAATCGATAAGGCCAACTGTAAATCGCACATAGAACGAATAAAACAAATGAAAAAAAAAGAGCTAATTGTCAAGTTGCAATCGAGAGGTCGATGATATTTAGCCCTCGAACCGATAGTGGGGCTTTATCGACAGCGCATTCGAACTATATAGGTACGGACGTAGAGAGCAGCCTCTTCTTACTCTGTTCGCACTTCAGGGAAAGCAGCCCTAGCCGCCCCTAACCCAGTTCTACATATACCTAGACCGAGAGAGAGTATTCAGCAATTGCGTCACACACTCGAAATTGATCGGAATTAAATGCCCTTCTCGTAATTATAGTCGAACACATGTGTACTTTCAGGATTCCTATCTTAATTACACATTTCGCAATCTAAGCCAAGCCATCGCTCAAATTATCCTTACTTAAATGTTTATCTCGAAAATTAGGCCTCTGCCTCTGCCGAATTAACAGGGAGCAATTCGTTTTAGTATGAAAAAACGAACGAATGGGATTAAATATAAGAGCAAAGTAAAACAGATGTTGATTAAAATTCCACAATTAAGAAGTTAATTAATTTTTCAAATAGTGAAGACGTTAAATTAGGGCATTTATTACTTAAATACTTGGTCCGCGGTTAAAGGGTAATTAATAATTAGCGCATCGGAGAACGAACTTTCGTTCGTTCTTTTATTATTTAGTCGTAATTTTCATCATATTACTTACCATTTGCTTCGGAAGTTTGTTGGAAACAACTGCGACACGAGTCGAGGACATTTGAAAAATGTTTAATGCAATTAAAAAAATGAAAAAAGTAATGTTTTTTATTTGTCGTTATAAAAATTTAAATGTTTTATTGAAATTTTAATTAAATTAATAGTTTATGCAAAGAGAAATCAATATTATCAGTCTCGTTAAGCCAATATTGATGTTTTGTTATTAAATTTAGAAAGGCAGGAAGAAACCAAAAATAATATGCGAACAAGTGAAACTATCAGCGTATCAACAGAGCTTTAATACATTGGTAGTTGGAAAATCTGTCGTTTTTGGAATTAAAAAAAATTCATTAAAGAAAAACAATTTTTTTTAATTCTTTTTATTCACTACGATATACTATATTATTTGCTGGACGATCAATACTTTCTTCAATTTTAAGACTTACATATATTACCAAAATTCGCATTTCTAGTCTGGGAAGTACATCACTTCTACTGAAAAATATTGAAAAGGCAGTAGAGGGTTATTTTTGTTATCTTCCAAGAGTTTAAATACTTCGATAGTACGAAAAACCATTCATTTTTGGAATTGAAAAAAAAATCCCTTAAGAAAAAAAAAAAGATCATTCCCCAGGATGACTAATTTATTCTCTTAGACAATATTTGTTTCTTTTTCTAATTGTTCTGATTTAATATCTTTAAGACTTACATCTATTACAAAAATTTAAATTTCTATGCCTGGGAAGTGTTTCACTTCCGCTGAGGAATGTTAAAAAGACAATGGAAGAAATTTTCAACAGTTTTCGAAAATTATTCGCTTTTTTTCTAGATGGAATACAGCAGTTTCAGAATCTCTGAAGCTGAACCAACTTTATTGAATTTTGGCGGCAAATTATAAATAAAAAAAATATATTTAACCGAAAATCGATTTTTTTATAGTCAGACTGGTGTTCAAGCTATCCACGTACATCAAAATTTTAAATTCCAATTAAGCACCTATAGAAAACGTTGGAATGTTGGAAACCGCAAATAATTTGCATGAAAATAACAAATCACGCATGAAACAATAAACGAAAACTAATGCCGCAAACGTTGCGCGATATTAAATATCTTTATCAACAAATTCATTATTGTTCCTATGTTGCAGCAGACGGATTTAAAATAAAACGAAAAGCACATTTTGACAACCCTTAATATACGGAAACAAAACCAATACAATAATATTTTTACATTGAGCATTGTTTTATAAATTTGTTTCCGATTAAAAAAAAAACAGTTGTCTTTTTTAAATAATATTAAAAATAAAAATTAAATAAATTTGCAAATATTTGCAAATGACTCTTGAAATGCGCGCACTGGACGAAATTAACGAGCGTCCTGTATATATATAAAAGCGAAGGACCATCGCGCGCCCAGAATTTAAATATTTTCGTAAGCGCTCGGAATTCACTTTACAATTCCTTCGAGTATCGTTAAAAGGGCGGCGAGTACATAAATATTCGCGGTACTTGTAACGTACGTTAACCGTTACCGTTTACGTTGCGTTCCTGTGCCGGTCTCCTCTATTCCTTCCTCCCGTTCGAAAGGAAACCGATCGTAAAGAGTGTCTATAATGCTGGTGCCACGATATGAGCAATATATGCAGCGTAAAAATAAAAAAAGAGCTGCGAACATACAACGGCCTATTGCCCTATTGAAATATTAATTCGGACAAAGAAAAAGAAAAAGAAAACGAAGAGAAAAAAAAGGCAAAAGCGGCGGATAAAAAGAAGTACATAAACGAGAAGGAATTCCGCTTGAACTTCATCTGGCAAATCTGAGGCTTATTGTGTGTATAGTAAGCGCCGAGGCCTAAGCAGTCGCGGCATTTTCTTTATATGCTGAAATGTCTAGCGGCTAAAGAAAATTCGGTAATTTATTTATCGGACATTGAGGGAAAAAGCCGACAAAAGAGGGAAAAGAGAGAGAATTTATTTCTGCTTGCAGTAAATAAACAAAGCTCCGCCAGGAGGATAAATTCGCGCAAAAGAGCGCACCGCTTGCTTTTATATTCATTAATAAGAAAAGTAAGTATTGATTCTATCTGACATTCAATAAAACTAAAAGCATCGATGTACACCGCGTGCATAATGAACGCCGACGATTCAAGGCGCATTGCACGAAGAGAAATTAAGGACTAGAAGAGATTCCAAGAGAGAATCGCTTTTTTTACAATATTAAAAAAAATATATTGTCAATTATTGAAACAAAAAATATATTTTTTTAAATTTTAAATAAATTTTCGAAACAACTTTAACATAAAAAAAAGAAAAAAGAAAAGAAAAAAGTAATTTTGAACTAAATTCAAAATAGCAGCGTAACACTTAAAATTTGTCCACCGGAGGATTGCAGCCCTTAACATAATATTTCGCGCATCCGCCTGGCTTCCAAAGCTTCCAAAGCAACTATTCGCCATCAGCAGCCAGCAGCCAGCAGCAACTTCATGCATGCCTAAACGAATGTGCAGACTCGACGTATTCGCTGGCAGAGAAGAGAGTACGGCACCTACATAGGTAAATAGATGGGTCGAATTATCAGCGTGCCTCGCACTAAACACACTTCTCACTTTGAGGCTTTATTATGTAGAGACAAAGGATACGGCGTCAAATATTCATAAATTATGCAAGCCGGGTACCAAAAATCCCTCTTTTATGCTCACGCCTAGACAATGAACTATTGTAATTAGTCTCGTAAACAATTTCGCGATTTTCACTAGAACGCTTCATGTTCACTGTGTAACATCAGCAGCGAAAACGAGCGAAACTGTAATTTTCGCAACTTTTATTTTAACCAAAGCGCGCGCATACATAAAACAGTAATTGCTTAACAAGCTTCAAATAAAAACGCCCGGAAAGACCGCTTGGCAAAAGAACAAGAACAATTAACAACGACTCATTTAAGGTGCAATTAAAATTTTCTACTAGCCTACAATTGTATCAGATTTTTCAAAGAAAAATTGCATTTTTATTGTTTCTTTTGACTTACTAAAATTCCTTCCTTTGATTTTTCACTTAAAATGCATAATTTATATATCTTTAATTTTGAATTAAAATTAAAAATTGTGTAATATAAATATAATAACAATAGTAATAAAAAAATGCAGGAAATAAAAATAAAATGTGAATATAGCAATGAAAAAATTACGAGCCAATAAATGCGTTATAATTTCGCTGGAATATCCTAATTTAATATGTAATAATTTAGTTTTTATTAGGCAATCCGTATTTTCGTACATTTGAATTTTGCATAAAAATATTTATTAAGGACATATTCATAGCATGACGACGACCGTAAGATAAATAATTGAAATTAAAATTCAAATTTACGTTTGAAAAAGGAGAATTCGTTTATTTTCATTTAATTCCCTTGACTAAATAAATGCGCACAAAATTCACCAATTTTCATCGATCTCTCGTCGTCGACGGAAAAGGGGAATCCAGCATCGTCGTCACATCATATTATAATGATAAATGAGGACGGGAGCAGAACGAACAGTAGCAATAATAACCGAGAGTTTCATACATGGATAAAAATCCATCTTTTCCGCTGGAAAATAATCTCGACAAATAGATAGAGCGCACCGGAGTGGGATCTGATACTTGATGGATTCCATTTCGAGCGCCGCACCTACTGGGATTGGAAAAATTGACGGGGAAGCGCCGGTTAATGCCTTTAATTTCGTTACACAACAAAACGTTCTCGCGGGAGAGCCAACTACATTGTGCTACTATACTCGTATAAATGTTTGCGGTTACGTACCCCATGGAGAAGTGGTCCCAAAAAACGACTGCTCGCTTCTACTTGACTGGCTCTGCGGAACAGAAAACAAGAAAAAAGGAAACTTTGTTTTTATTTATCCGAAACGTAACAAACGCCCTGTTTAGAATATTCGAGTCACGTCTTGTTATTCGCGAGTTGTTTCACACGCAATTAATTTTGCAAATACGCGAGACAAGAGAGAGTTTTCTCCCCGTCTGGCCCGCGGTACGTGTGCTTGCTTTCGAAGGCTCGTCCTTTCAGGCGAAAAGCAGCAACGCATCCTTGGCAAAAGAGAGCGAACGCAAAAAGTTGCCGCACTGCCTTCCCAAACTGAAATTTCGCATTTCGGACTGGAAGCTTCAAAAGCGCCTTCCAATGCACAGTAGTGCGAACTGCATGTAGTATATTTTGTACAGCGAAAAGCTTCAACGAAATACGATGTTTTAATTTCGCCGCGGGCACTAAAAATAAATTCTTTCGCGCGTTTCTCTTAGCGCGCAAAACTGAACAAGTTGCCGTTGCAGCATTCGGCGGCCGGATTTATAGCATATCGAGAAACTAACATCGCAAAGCACTTCATCCCCTCGCAAGGGGACCGAAATTGCTTGCACTGACTGCTCGGTGCTTCCTAAAAGCAGACACGATATACAATGCACATAAAGAACATACATTTGATGTTCGAAAGCAACGGTATTCAATCAATGAATCAATTAAGAAAAGCAAGTAAAGTTATCTTTCAATAAATACATTCATTCCACAGATTGGCACAAACATTGGTCACAACAGTTTCTGATTTAATTAAATTAATTATAATAATAATAGTTCACTAATAATAAATGTATAGCTAATTGGATCTAAAAATATGTACAAAATGCCTTAAAATAGTATCACCGTGCACAAGTTCAGTCGATTGGCTAGATCGATACGACGTGTAATATAAGATTTTCTGTAAGTGTGGTTTACAATTAAAATTCGTCACAAATATAAAGTCCGTAAAAGACGGATTTTGTTCTTCGCTCTTGGCATCCAGGGCGCGTCTAGGGAATACGTTAAACTTCTCGAGCATCTTCCGATAACGCGCACTTAACGGAAATCTCTCAAAAAGAGAGATGCCGTGTTCTGTATAACGTACACAACAACAGCAGTTTACGCATTCGAACAATATCGCGAAATAAACACGAATGAATAATTCTTCTGAAGGGAACTTGCATATTCATTAGAGAGAGCTCTCCCTTTCTTATAATGATTTCAGATATGCAAAGCGAATTATTTGCATTGCTTCTTCCCGTTGTTACTGCTGTTGTTGATGATGACGCTGACGGCGCTGATGAGTATTGGCAGATAAGCGTGAATCGAAATGTCGAGACGTCAGAGGCACATTCCGGGATTTTGCGAACACCATTGCGGCCACAGCGCTTCCGCCGACAATCCGCGGCTGATCAATCTATCCCGTTGCGTCTCCAATCGAGTGTAGACGTCCTCCATGCCGCTGAAAGGGGCAGTGGAATTGGGCACATAGTCAGACCAGACGCGCTCCGCAAACGCTGCCGTCCTGGGCCACAAACGCTGATCCAACGATCTGAAGTCCACCTGTTCGGTCCACAAGCAAGCCTCGCCACCCACCACCATGCTTTTGTACAATTCACTAACCGACCACGGCCGATGTCTGTAAAACTGTTGCCAAGTTCTGTAGGGATCGCAAGCGGGTCCTCCCTGTTCGCGCCACGAACCGAATCCGCAGTCCAAATACCACGCATCCACATGCGACACAATTATCCTGTATCCGTCTGTAATCAAGTCCGGCGTTTCCTGCCATTCACTACCGCCCCAAGTTTGCACAATCACTTCGTTCCTGTTTAAGTATTTTATATTGTACGGCCGCTTCGATAAACTACTGGACCACACCACCACGTGTTCCGGTTTCCGGCCCTTGTTGGCTTTCTGCAGCCGATCGAGAAGCTGAACGGTAAAATTACCCACGACGTCGTTTAGGTCCACGTAGGCAGTCGGCATACTTTTGTTAGACGTGTTTCTGTACTGCGACCAGCATTCCAGATTCACTTCGTCGCCTCCGATGTGGAAGATTTCCGTCTCGCCCGTGAGATCGATCAAATCCCGATAGATTTTCTCCAATACGTCGTAAACGTGAGGATTATCGGGGTTTAGTTGGCCGCAAGGCGGCTCGCCGCAATATTGCGTCCACGGCTGCACGTTAACGCAGATCGCCAGCTCGCCGAGACCCTCTTCCGGACCCCAGGTCCATCCGTTGCCGGCATGTGCCGGAACGTCGACTTCGATTAGGACGCGAATGCCGCGCAGATGTGCGAACTCCACCAGATCCTTCACCTGGTCCGCGGTGTAGACCATGTCGGGTCGGTACGCGCCGTACTTGGCCAGCTTGGGAACGCTGGGCAAGTGGAGCGGAAAGCTCTGCGAGTCGGACACGTGCCAGTGGAACGCGTTCAACTTGTTCGCTGCCATTCCCACTAGGACGCGCTTGAGATTTTCGAGTGGCATGAAATTACGTGCCGTATCAACCATTAGGCCCCGATACGCGAATTTCGGAGCGTCGTGCACGCTGGCGCCCTTAACGATCCGCAGGGATCCGCCGCCCATCCGCTCGCTCGCCGCGAACTCGTCCCACCATATCAGCTGCGATAACGTTTCGAGGCCGTGGCGGGCGCCGAAGAAGTTCGCCGCAGATACCGTCGCGATTAGCTCGTTTTTATCGTTCGACATTACCACCGCTAATTTGTAGCTTTCGTTCGTGGAGAGACGCAGGCGGACCTCGTTGCTATTGTCGACCGCCACTTTTATCGCAAACCTTTGCAAATCGTATGACGCCTTCGAACCTTTCGGTTCTTCATCAAGAATGCCAGGGACGAGATTCCCTATGTTCGATTTGAAGACCGAAAACGAATAACCGATATAGGATTTGGCCGGCTCTTTTGCGTCCGTTTCGAATTGCAAACTGCTGAGATGGAAGCTGACGGACCTGGTGCGCATACTAACAGGTCCAGTAGGTTGGGGCCATAGCTGCGGCGAGCCGCAAAACATGTTGCAGCTCTTGAGCGACACGTGGACCGAATCAGCCAGAGCCTCCTTCTTTATACATGTTTGCCTCTCGCAGACCCACGTCCACCGTAAATCCGCCTTCCTGTAACCAAACTCTTTAATGGTAACAACTGCAGGTGCCGCAGCAAAAAAGAAGCATTAACGCGAAACTCAAGCTTGATGTTCAAGCTAAACGGTACGGGATTAATGATTAATTAAGCAGCATCAGGCACCTTTGAACTACCACCAAACATCTAGGCAAACAATGCTTGAAAAACGGGGAGTGCATTGAAGAAGGTGCATTTAATCCCGGCACAAGAAGAGGCGCATGCATTTAATAAATTAATTACAGGATGACTGCATTTTGTGGAACGCTGAATTAGGAGGCGAACCATTGTACTGTACAGGCGAGATAAATAGCAGTCGAGATTAAAGCGTGAAGAACATCAGGCTCAGGCAGACCATCTCGCCATTAGCATACTGCGTACCGCTTTATTTACCAGCCACGGATTATAATATTTAATAATAAAATGGAGCAATTCGTGCACCCTAATAACCAAGTGCGCCGCATATGCGGCGGATTTATATGTTTATATGTTTTATAATAATCCGAAATAGTGGTAATACAACGCGAGCGATCCGCGAATTTCATTGGGCGGACGACGAGACGGATCAAACTATATGAAAATGTGCCGCATAAAATATTTCATGTGCTCTATCAAATCCGACAATTGCTTTTCGGGTTTAATTCACCATCCCCTTATTAATCAACGAATTTTGATCAGTAAACTGAAGGCAAGATCGACGATGATCGATTTGCAAATAATTCGATAGGCTTTTACCAACCCCTATACAGGGCGGCATTTTTCGCATGCCGTCTACGGGCAATTACTAGATTTTAAAAATTTTCTTTTAACTTATAACCATTAATTCCGTTAGCAAAAATTTTATATGTCTCCTTGTTCCTGAATTTTTACGAAAAACTGAAAATTGCAGTTTTTTTGGTTGTTTATCTATTAACATGGGGATAAGGGTAATAATTATTCCCGAATTCCCGATAGATATTAAAAACTAAATCTAATTAATGTTTTTTTTATAAAAATGTTTTTTTTAATTATTTAACGAAACAGTAGTTGGTTGGGGTCATACTGAATAATTTACTTATTTTAATTTGAAACTAGAAAGTTCAAATGCATTTTTTTTTCAAAACAAAAACTAAATAATTTTAACTTATTTATAATAAGTTAAAAACATAATTTATTTGCAATGAGAAAACCGTTTAGTTTTAATAAAACCGTCAAATGGTTTAAGAGTTACAGCTGAAAGCTCATATGGCAGCAGAAATATCAATCAGGAGAGCTTTTGCACGGATCATCAAAACTACTTAAGCTAGAAAAAACAACTTTACCTCTTCTTCAAGACAACTAAATTTGCTAGAAGTTGTTTTATTTAATTTTTTGCATTTTTGATAATATTTATTTAAAAATCTAAGTTGAATTTGCATTGATCATAATGTAAGAACAGAAACGGTAGCCAAGAATCACATTTATTTTTTTTAATAATTTAAAATTAAATTTAAATATTTTTCTTTATAAATATTTTAAAAAAATTATCTGCTTTATTATAAAATCGTTTTTTATTGGAAAAATATTAACAGTTTTTATATAATTAATCATTTATAAAAATTGGTAAAAATTAACTAATTTGAGAGCTTTTTGTTATATCAGCAAAACTAAATAAGGCATAAGCCATAAATTTATATCATTTTAAAGCATATTTAAAATACAATTAAAAAAAATATTTTAAGTAATTAAAAATTTGTTCAATTTCCTTTCAAAGGGTACAATTACCAATAAGGAACTCATATTAAACTCCGTTGCGTTTTGATTGCAACATTTTTTGTACTTTTCTTTCTAATAAATCTAATAAAGTAATTAAAAAGAATATATTTTGATTCTAATCAGTTGTAACAATGAATTCAGAATAAAATTAATTAAGTATTTAATAAAGTAAGATTTTTATTTAAAAAAAAGTAAAAAAAAGTATTTTAGGTCACACAAATAAAGCAAAACTAATGTAAATTGTAGTACTATTTTATTCTCATAAAAAATCTATTTGGAATATTTAATAAATATGAAATACTGTTTATATATTTAAAAAAATCAATTTTCAGTTTTTTTTTGCCATAAATCAGGAAAGAGGAGGCAAATTAAATTCTTGAAAAGAGTTTTGATGAACATGAAATTCGGCCTATTTTTGGCAAATTCATCAAATCGATATCAATAAAACAAAATACCTATTTATGAAATAAATAAAAAATATTCACCCTGTATATTTAAATTATTGCAAATACAAAGAAATCATGATTGATGCAAGGGAAACAAAAAGACAAAGTTCACAAACATTCAAAGTTCGTTAATCGCATTCTGCATGACGAAGAAGAAAAAAATCTGAGAAAGTAATTCTTAAAAAGAAAAGAAGAAGAACTTGGGAGAGACACACATTTTCCAGTCCGTGGAGAGCAAACATGCAATTTACTGTACGGACTATCTAGACAGTTTGAAAAAGAGAAAAAAAAATATCTAAAAAACATATAAAATGATTCACAACTACTTCTTTCATGCGAGATGTGTGCATTTAAATATCTTAAAATACAACCGTGCGCATAAACAAAAGTAAAACCAAAACAAAAACGGAATCGACATGTTTTCTTCTTCCAGATCTTAAAAGAAAGAAAAGACGGGACAAAATTGTAAAAATTTTACATCACGCGAATGTCTACATTCTACATACAATATACTAGTTGAAGTTATTATTAATGCGATTGATGTCGGTACTATTAGATTTTCGCGGCGTCTCACACGGCAATCATATTATCTATCTATTTTCCAAGTGCCTAGTGTGGAAAATTAAATTTGAGACCAGGATATTTGTGTCTCTGTCATCCATCCCGAGGACTGTCACATATACCACCCACTACTACGTATAATGCGAAAGTTCAACGTCGTGATTCTGTAACAGCGTTAGTTGCAAGAGGGAGGACGGTGTATGTATAAGTTGCCGCCTAAAACTGCTAATCGTGCATAAAGTTATCGCGCTGTTATTATTAGTAACTGTAACCATGTAGCCAGACACGCGGGGGAAGTTCGCGCTGCAAGCTACAAGATTATTACACGCGAAATTCACACAGCTGCGCCCTGTGCAAACATAATTTCTTTCGATGATACACACTGATCACATAATAATTATTTTACGATGAGGAAAATTTAAATTAAATTTAAAAATTTTAAATATATTCAAATGGTAATTTTAAACTAAAAATTAAGCACACGTTAAGCCATTAAATATTTTCACATAAAGAATTTAATAGTAAAATCACTCTTTAAATTCCGAACAATTTAAACTTTACAAACTTTACAATTTAAACTATACTATTCCCGCAACTAAATAAATTATCCTAAATATCCTAAAAGAAAAAGGGTAACTACACGAATACTTTTTCGGATAATTAAATTAAAGATTAATTTGAATTTTCTTTTATTTCTTATAATGTAATAATTATCTGTTAATTAAATGTAATAATTCTAAAAACACTAGTTAACAACGCTTTTGTCATATGAACTTTGTAATGATTATTTTATTTGTTAACCCCCTTCATTAAAAAAAATTATACAGGGTGTCCCATTTAAGTGGTCTCCGTATATTGTGGCTATAATAATAAAGATATTTTTAATTTGATTTTCGTATATTGTAAGGACTTAAGGGAACTACATTTTAAAATTATTTA
>JASKGO010004252.1:0-46597 GCA_030556065.1 Holobus sp. GC000080
ATTGCTCTTTATTCATCGTATAAATTCTCCAATCAATGCAAAACGTTCATAGATCACATCGAAAGTCCTTAGTGCTTAGGAAGCACAAAATGATTTCTTTCATTGATATATTATTGGAACTAAAGTACCCATTTCAATTCCGATCGCTTTTTTATACCCAATAAAACTTTAATTAATTTGTCATTTGTGTTTATTTGTGCTAGTAAAATTAATGATAATATCTATCTTAAAGCTTAGAAATTTTATTTTTATTAACAGAATTTATGTCAGTAGTTTTTACAAATATAAACTAAATTGAATTAAAGAGCTATATAATTTCATGTTAAACAAAAAATTGTCTAAACCATATATCATTTGATATAATTAATTATAAAATAAATTTTACAATTGGGTTCAGTGGTTAGTGAAAATGCATCAACGTTTAGGTAACAATAATGGCTTATTATTTATTTAAAAGCACTTTATTTAATAATGTACAGGTCATTATTACATCACTGTAATGACCATCTCTAGTAATGTTTTATGTTCATTTCTCCACGTCAATAATTTATCATTTGGTTTCTGATAAGGTGCATTTTTATCATATAGTATACAGGATTGATTTTAGTTCGTTCTTTAACCACAGTTTCGGCCAAATTTATTGCTCTTGTTTCGATAAAATAGTCTCTACTTCTTGCAAATTAAAAATTTGTGAAAACTTTATTATAACTAACAGCTTTTTTAATTTATTTCTCAAAGTGTGGAGGAATTGTAATTTTAAGGACAAATTTGTTTCAATATTTGCATTTTTTTTATAAATGTGAAAATACAGACTGTCCATTTTATTCAAAATTAGGTTCGACTTCTTCGCTATTTTTAGAGATAAAGATTCATTTAATTTACAAAAAAATATTGTTTAATAAATAAAAATGGGCGAAATTTTACCTGAAACCAATATTCGTTAACAAAAATCAAATATGTCTTCTGTTTTCTGAAGTATCCAATGAAATCTAAAATTCGGTAATTTATTAGGTAATTAATTTTATGAAAGCCACTTGCTGAAATGATATATATTTTCTTGTTAAAAATTATATTTAATCAATACAAACCTGTTAAGAAACTGTATTAAAACAACATAGAAATATAAAATGACATTTAAACAATGCGGACTGTGGACTATAAATGTGGAATATAAATGTATCTTAACAAAGAAAACCGGCCCTTTCCAGGGCCACAAATTGCTAAAACATGAATATTTTTCTATTAATGAAAAACACTTTTGGTCGAAATTTATATTATTACTTGCACCTTTTTGTACTTTTTTTTATTCCAGGACCAATGTTTGTTCGTACGAAACAGGTCCTTCTCAGGGGGGCCACCAATTAAAAAAACCTAATTATTTTTTAAAATGAAAAACACTATTCGAGTTAAGAAATAAGAAGTCGTGATAGTTATTCCATATATATTTTTTTAGTAGAATCTAATAAATTTATTTAATGTTTTCTTTTTATAATGGAAGCCATCAATTGCAATATGGTCTCATTAAATATCTAAATTTTTCGGTACACTCTCATACCCTGTATAGTGCTTTAATATCTGTAAAAACCCCAAAACTTTTTTTTTTGTAATTAGTATTCTATAATTTTTATTATAAAAGTAACAGTTTTCAATTTTCATTTTATTAACGCAAATGTGGAAAATGCAGCGATAAAGGCTAAACTTGCTAGAAGAAATTACAATGTAACAGTAGTGTTAATTTTCATCCTGTACTCAATTAGGCCTCGGAAGCCGAATAGAGATGTAACTTATTCAAACAAAAATGGGGCCATTGTGTTAAACAATAGCACCGAAAGTGGCCAACATCCCTACAGCATTGAGTCCACGGAAATTTACAGTGCCATTATCCTAAATGGCCGGTCCGAAATGTTAACACAACACCTACAACAGCAGCAACATTACTTGCACATTGCCGCTCCAGTTTGGAATTAATTTTTGCAACGGCATCGCACGAATAATATCTGCATCGGGAGCTGAATGCGATCAGAACGTATCAATCATCCCTCCAGCATGGTGTATTCAGAGAGTGCACTCATCTCAGACTGAATAATTACTGAGGCTCGTCTTGCACGTCGGGTCGCATACGACTTATCAATCTGCTACTGTTGCGAGGGTGAAAAGCGTTCGGGTGAGATAAACAATCCGCAAGGCGTAACCTCCGTATTTTCGAGCTGCACATATGATCCTTCAGTCAATACGTTCGCTGGGAAATTTCTTAAGGGCAACCAACATGCAGGATTTACATCCTTATATATATATGCTATATTTTATAACCGTATCACAACCGCTACTATAATATTCAGAGCTTACAAATAGATAACAGCGAAGCTATGCATTCTATGAATATTACAACGAGCGAGGAGCTTTGTCGATGTGGCGGCATTCAAAAATTGTTTTGCTTCGATTATTTTTTGTTGTTGTTAAGTGTCGAATTCGATGCTCATTACTCGCTTTTGGCACAGGCAGATCGTTTTTTACGGTAGCATGTAAAATTCCGCAAGTAAAAACAATACAATTTGTGTGATATCGTTGCTTTTTGCTATTTAATTCACATCGGAAAACTAGCAAATTTTAAGCTACGATATGTTTATACATAACTGGTTCAATCATTTTGCATTTGCGAAAATAAAACTACCACAAAATTTACAGCCAATAATACCGTTAATGAAATAAAAAAAAAAAAAATCCGAATAAATATTTTTTTATTGGTTATAATATTTCTTATATTTGTTGTAGTTTCAAAACATTATCATTTACTGGTAATTAATTCCATTTTTTATATGAAATATGACCAATTATTATATCATTTAAAGTACTAGTAACAAAATCTACCCATTGTAGTATAAATTTGAAACAGTTATCCAAAAGTAAGAGCAAACCAAAAGAATAAATAGAGGAATACAATTGTTTTTCCTGTATTAATCATTAGTAAATTTATTTAATTTCCTAATTCTAAAGCCAAAAGAAAATTAAAAATTGGATCATTGCTTCAAATATTACAGCAACTAAATAATAATTAAATTAATGACTACAATTAATCCTAATTTGATACTTAAGAATAAGCAACTTGTATCAATAAAAAAAAAAATGAATTTGCCAACATTGGAAAGCCAAAGGATTTTTCACAAAATTTAGAGAAAAAATGGAATTTTCTCCTTTGAAAATAAAAAAAAAAAATTAATAATTTTAGCCGTGTTAACTGAATATAAAGTAGTGTTTCATCTTTTACTATCCAATAGACATTTAAAGATGACTTTTCCTCCATTTTTTAAATTAGTATTACTACGTTAAGGACACCAAATGCTTACCTCCCAATAGAGGAAAAACTGAATGCTGGCGAAAGCAAGCTATTGATATAGTCCTTGAAACGATGAAAAGATCAATTAAATGCAGTATAGCCGTACATTTTATTTTTTACAGGTTTCAGATCGAAGTTAAAGTATAGAGTCAAGTTAAAGATCATATTAATAATTAAGTAAAGTATTGACATAAAATTCAGCTTTCAATTTTTTTGTTAAATATGGCAAAAATATATTTCAAATGATAATTTAACTATGGCGGAAAACTTTTTACTTTAAGTTGGATTTTCCACACTTTGTTAACATATATCATTTCTTACGGCGAAATAATGATCCTTTAAAAAAGTGAAATAAGAAAATAACACCAAATTAAAATTTAATTAAAAAAATCATAAAAATTAAATTGCAATTATATCTAAATATAAAGAAGTAGAAACATTAAAATTCATTCATTCAAAAATATTTAAAAACAGTAATTAAGCGCTAACTCTGCTATATTTGATTTTTATCATAATAGAATCGATTCACTCAAAAATATATCAAAAGTGCAATTAATCGCTAGTTTGCTCTACTTGATTTTATTTCTAATTGCAAAGTTCTTATTAATGCAAATGTAGTTCGTTACATCGTTTCGATTACCCAGGTACTTTTAGCATGAATATTAACGATCTATAACGTTTGCAATATTTAATCCGAAGCAAGTTAACAGGTAATTTACTTACCCGCATATTTCGTTTTGGAATATTACCGGGAAGCGCTTCTTTTCTCCCATCGTCAGTACATGCATGATAATGACATGCAGCTCATATACCGCGGTAGGTAATTTCCCTTCGTGTGCACTTTCATCAACCTCTGATGCACGTCGCGAAATTTCCCCTTGCCATTTTTTTAATTTCCATTGTGGCGCTCGTCTAATTCCCAATAATAAAAAGCAGCACACTATACTCTATACTTTTTTGCCGGGCATCCATCGCGTCTTCATATAGCATAAAGGTGGAAAAGAAAGGCACTTAAAGTGTTGTGAAATGAGGCGTAAGGTGACAGATGGTGTTAACTCTATGCCTGAAACTTTCCCTTTAGTTCTTCGACTCGCTTTTTCTGCCTCTTTTGTGCAAATACGAGGATATATTAAGAGTGCTAAATACCCCGTAAGCTGGCGTCCACTAATTAAAACGCCATTTTCGGAAAACTCTATACGCGGCGCCCAATTTAGAAATTAATTCTCCGATGGACTTTACGGAATAAGCTCTCTTACTTATCTTTGCGCGGTGCGGTTTTACTATGGGCATGGGGAATGAATAGTGGGCGACTTCGTAAGAAAGGGGTGACAGTAGTAGTGGCCGCGTCAGCGCTTGTGAACAAGAGGCGGGCGCAAATAATAATGCTTCGACGGAAAAAGCAATCTCTTTAAGAGTCAATCGCTCACATTCGACCCCTTTGCAATTCCTCGGCTCCATCAGAAGATACATATTTATAATGTCGGAATTTATTAAAGTTACCACGCAAATTTATTTACTCGTCGCCACGACCCTTATCTTTCGCCATGGATTATTCCATCAATCAACTGGCGGCCCTTTTTTCTCTAGATTTTTTCTCCTAAACTTATATCGCTTTAAAAATATTATCGGCGCATTTTTAATGACCCAAAAAGCAAATTAAGGAAGTTTTCCAGCGTAACTTCTTAAGCGATAACTTGGAGTATTCATCAAACCGATGATCATGGAGTGGCAAAATTTATTCTAAATATTTATGGTACGTTCAGTGCGTTTAATAACATCATTTATCAACAAAATAATATTAATTTGCCTTTCCGTGGTACGCACAGATAATCTGCGTGAATTATTATAGTTTTCGAGAGAAGTGCTTCAGGCCTTTGTTTAGATTATAGTTTGGTACATAATTTAGCGTATGCATTGTTAACGGAATAGTGATCATTAATACATTTTTGTTTTCTTCCGTTTTTCCTATTAAATTTATTTATAGATTGTTATATTAGGTATTGTGTTGCAAGAACAAAGTATTCTAATTTGCGGTTACTGGCGTTTCTAATTTTTAATTCAAATGAAAAACTAACTGAGTGGTCCAACTATTCAATATAATTAATTATTCCCCGGCAAAACATATAGTTGCAGACTATAATTTAAATTTATTTTTGGTTATACAGGGCGTTCGATAAAATAGTTATAATATCAAGAAATGTTACGATAACAAATTTATGAAAATTAAATACAAATTAATTTTAATGTCTTTCACTTTAATAATTGTAGGAACGTTTTTCTACAATTCAGCGCTGTTAAACATGGAGATCACAAATTGCGTTACCGCAAGTTCTTATCTTATTTTAATTGTTTTAATGGAACGCAGTGTTTATCATTTTAAATTTTGAATCTACATTGATTAAGCTTTCTAATGATACCAAAGATGAGAGAAGGAGAAAAGTAATTTGAGTATTTTACATATTATGAATAGTACATTCATGACGACATTTTATTTCAAAAAGCAAATTATTCGTTTAATTTTAAATTGAAGTTGTATAAGCACCAATGTCCTTAAAGTTCGGTTGCCGTAATAACCCTATCAAATATTGCTGTTCAATATGTACAAATATTGGTACTTTCAAATACCTTTCTTTTTTTTCAAATAAATTATTAATGATTAGCAGAAAGACCTCTGGTCGATAACCAAAAATTAAATATATAAAACATGAAAACATGATCCAAAAGTTTTAATACAGAAATTAGCACTATTTTCAATTGGGAAATAATCAACCGGTTCGATATTTTTCGTAAACCCGGGAAAATTATTGAATAGATAATTAAATATTTGCGTTAAGCTAAAGGCTCACTCTTTGTGAATATTTAAAATTTCGACTGAATGGTATACTATTTTATTTAGAATTAAAAAATAAAATAGCGAAGTTTTGGATTTTTTTAAATTTCGACTGAATGGCATACTATTTTAGTTAGAATTAAAAAATCCAATAGCTTCGCTATTTTATTTTTTCTGGTTATGATAGCCATTTGAGGGGTATAATAAACAAATATTCGATCAAGAAATAATATCGGATTTTAGATAAAAGAATTAAAAAAAATTAATGAATTTATTGTCAAATACAGAAAAGGTAGTTAAAGACCAAATTTACATTTCTATTTATGGACAGTTATTTTTTTTTAAATTTGTTTGCTAAATTTTATAATATTTAATTGACAAAGTATTTAGATTTAGATTTTGAAATAAATCACACTGATTCTTCTTTATTATAGTTCATTTTATTATTACTGCTTTTAGAGATAAACTCTTGATTTGGTTAAAAAAAAAAATTGCTTCGAGTAAACCAACAAATGAAGTCAACAATTAATGAAAAAATAACTTTAATGTTTTATTCCAATTTTGCCAGTATTTAATATAATCTAGTTTTAAAATAAAATAAAAAACAAAGGTTCCTAATTTTATAATCGCATTCCGTTTCTAAAAATTATTTCATTCCAAAACTTTAGTTTTACTTAACTTCATTACATAAAAATGTCATATACAAATTAGTTAAAGCAAAAATTTTAATTTTATTGCAACTCAATATTAAATAAAAATAGTTCGATTTCTGTATTTTCGGCGAGACAAGATATAAAGTAGTGCAGTGCTGTGTTGTGCGTCGCGGACATACATTATCCTTTCGGTTTTTCCTTTTCGGTGTCCCTTGACTTTTAGGGTCCTTAAAGGACATTCGTTTGTGTTATAAATGATCGGTTAGTTTTTTTTTATGCCAACTTTTGGGTGAACCCCTTCAAAACCTAGGAATATACCTAAGTGAAAAGTAGTATCACTTTAAAACTTCCAAGTGGGTATTTTATACCTTTTAAATATGAATAACCAAGCATTATTTTAATAAATATTTGATTTTACTTGAATGCTAAAATAAAAAATTATGCTCTAAGAAAAAAAATTAATTATAATATAAAAAATAGTGTGAAAACCATAGCGTTGAACCTATGAGTCCATAAACGCTTTGTTTTCTATTGATAAAGGCAAAGGGACAATATTTTTACGTAATAATACGAGAAACCCTTTGTGCCATATCAATATAATGTAGGGGTCTAAACCGAAATGAATAAAAAAGCTGTCGGTATTTACAATATTGTTGATTTTATTAGTGTGCGGACACCTATAGCTACGATTGTCCAATAAAATTCCACATGGCCATTATTATGATTATTATTGGGAGCCGTAAAAGCAAGAATAATAAAACCACCCCATAATAATTGATCATGTGCGTGCTCGCATTCGGACAGGAATTTACATGTTTGATGCTAAGCTAATACGAACAAAAACATGCATTCATGTAATATATGCGCAAAGAGTTAAAATATTTAAATGCCAATTAGAGTCATCTTTTCGGTTTTATTTTTAAAATAAACAACGAAGCCAATATGATGGCAATTTGCAGAAAGTATTTCGGTTTTATTCTCCTTATATGGTTTGAAAAATATTTACCTATAGCGAATATATTTTCAGGATTTGTAGCTTTTTATTTATACAGCAGATTCGTTCATTAAAAACATAAAACAAATATATATTTTTTTTAAACAACATACAGGTGGCCATATTTCCAAATCGTATATGGGACACTTTTACAGTTTCAAGGATAAAAATCTGGTTAAATAGAAAAAAATGAGCCGATTTTTTACATCCAATTTATAGTCCATTACAAAAACAGTATTTGTCTCCTGGATCCCGAATTATCCCGAAGAAACTGAAAATCATCGATTTTTTTGATAATTAATTCCAAAAAAACAATTTGACGTAGAAAAAAAACATAATTGTTTTAAATAGATATTTTTAAATTCAATAAAAATAATTTGCCAAAAATTCAATAGTTTTCTTAACTTTAGAGATAAAAAATAAACTTATGTATTTTTTTAAATTGATTGCTAAGTTGGCTGTAAACTTATCAAATAGCTAATTATTTTCTGATTCTGTAGAAATTAATAATTATATATTATTATAATACTTTATTCAAAAATTATAATTTATATAGACGAAATTAAATATTAATTAATTGGTTTATCGTGGAAGACAGAGATAAATAAAGCTTCAAAAAATAAAATTATTCCGAAAAATGAAATCATAAATAGCTATGCAATAAACAAATTAATTAAAATGACCGCTTTTAAATTACATTGTAAAAAAATGATGGTCCAAATAAAAATAATTCCTTTAGACTCTTTAAAAATTGATGTTTTATTACATTATTTTATAAATACTATAGTAACTTTTCTTAGAATTAAAAATTAATTGATTTTTAAGAATTTAACAGTCCATAATTTATTTAAATAGTATAAAATAAAAATAATATTCCCTGAAAGTTTGGTGCCGAAGGAACTATTTTTATTGTTGTTATTCTTATAGGACAAGTAACCGCAAATATTTAGACTTTAAACAATAAATAAAAAATTAGAATGAAGAGGAATAAACTATATAATTAGGTATGTTGACTGTAAAATAAAGACAATTCCAGAAAAATTGTTAATAATACTATATCATTAAAATATTATATCATTTTCACTTGCTTTAAAAAAAAAAAAAAAAGAAATATTCTGCTTGAAACAATAAAGAAATTGTTTGAAACAATTGAAAAATATTTCTTTCTTCCATTGAAACATCAGCAAATGCTTTTCTATTAAGAAAACAAATCAATTACATTAAAATGCCCAGAAACAATACAATTTAAAGTTTATTTAAGCAATGAAATTCCTTTATCTTTTGGTAGAAACAAAATTAGAAAATTAATTCAATTCCAAATTAAATAAACAATTAGAAATTATTTATTTTGACAATTCCAACGAAGAAGAAATTCCAACAGACCGTTTGCTTCTTAATGGAGCCGAGCAATTTACCAATGTACAGGAGCGTTCATCAGCAGTTTATTAGTTAATTATAGGGGTGAAGGACAATGGCGGTCAGTTCGCGACAAAGGCAGCTGAGTAGAGTCCGAAGAGCGCCGTGTGACTCACTTATTGAGACTTATTAAGGGCATAATTAAATACTTAATCACAATATTATTAATTGGCGGACATGCGGTAGGGTAGAATGCGCGCGGGAGTAATCGAAACGTTCCGAACGACGCCAAAGAGGGAGTTGCTGGCAGCGGACGCCACTAGTAGCGTTCGAACCGTCGCGGCGCCAGTTACCATACCGAAACAAAGTTTCGAAAAAAGCAGCGCGCTTTTCGCTCCTCGGTCACATCCTTTGCGTAACGTCGATCGAAGTTCCCCAGTGTAAATACCGAAAACTTTTATCGCAAATTGATTCGCAACGTTTGCGAAAGATCGTCGCCAATCAGTGCGGACGTTAATGAATTTGTGTCCCATTCACAATCATCGACGAATTCAATGTATTGGTGATCGGTTTGCGTCTCTCTTTTCTTGATAAATATTATTTGTTTGTGGCAGTGTTAATCAACAACAGTTAATGAGCGGTTATTTAATGAATTCGATTCTGGTATCAAACTGTAAAGTGCAAAGTGTGCCAGCATTAAACTAATAACGCTAATGTTGTGTTTTCTCGAACGTGGTTTAAGGGATTAAATATTAATTGGGCCCACTATGAGGTCTGCTTCTAGCATCAGGACTGCGCCAGGATATCTGATGGATTGGAGAGTCCTAATTTGCATATGCAATTTACTGCTGCAAGGTAAAAATCGTTTTGCTGTTTTTCTATGTTGTTATATGGTATTAATCATTCGAGCGGAAAATTTATTAAAATTAAGTGCAAAAGTTTAATCAAAATGGGGCAGTATTGATGTACCGGATTTTCTGTGTATTAAACAAAGTCGATAAGTGTATTTGCAAACTTTTTTTAATGCGTTTTGTTTTTTATGCTTGGATTTTCCCTAAATAAATTTTTGTGCGCCAATTTTTCATTTTTTGCTAGAACTTTTATAATTTCTGTATTTAATGCTTTCTTAAGTCAAAGATAATCATATTAGTTATATAATTAATTAAATGTTTATACCTTTTCTTTGCAAGGCATACCGAGGGGATAAATATTTTCAAAAACAAATTGTCAGTTGTATTTTAAATTAATTAAATCCTTAAAAAAAAATTGAATATGTCGGGATTTTTTTTTATTTCTAAACTTTTGTTAAGATTTAAGAATAATTAAGACTTTACAAAAAAAAGTATTGAAAATGTTTCCTTTTAATATGAAATATATAAAAGAAAAGAAATACAAATAAATTAAAAAGCACAAATTTCCTAATTATATTGTGCTTTCAACAAAAAAAGCAAAATTAATTAGAAAAAAATGAAGGAAGTTATCAAGGATTTATCACATCATTACACTAATTAAATCAAAGTTTATCATTTTATTTTCCAATATTATCTTTGACTAAATTAAGCTACATTAACTTGTTATGAATAAATAACATTCAAACTGTAAACTATTTGTTTATGAACAGTATTATTTGTAACAAAGTTTAACTAAAATATTTTGCAATTTTCCAAGATAAAAGAATTATCTAACAAATGTCCTAAATACTTTCTAATCCTAAAAAAAAAACTTTATAAATGTAAGAACCCAAGAAGTAAACTTAAAAAAAGAATTGAAATTTACATTTTTCCATTAATTAATGCATTCAAAATATTTCAAAAGAGGTTTTTATATATTTTTCCCATTTTCCCTATAAATAGCTTTTAATTAATTCTAATTTATTGCCAAATGAATTTTAAGTTATTCTAGACTAATGCAATTATGCCTTTAAAATTAGTAAAGTATTCAATAATTACTTCATAAAAAATAAATTTTACGAGTACAATTAAAATATATTACAAATAATATCTTTAAATACCTCTCTTAAAACTAACAGCAAATTTTATAATAAAACTTTAATAAAAAATATAAAAAAAATGAATTTGCTAAAAGTCAAAATTGAGCAAATTATGCATATCAAGCTGAAATAAAAAAGCGGAGGCGTCAAAGCCGCACAAAAAAAAAAGCGAAAAAGAGCGCAATTATCCTTTTGACATTTCGCGTGCGTGCATTCATTTAAGGGATCGCATTATTATTATTTAGGCAGACAGACGAAGTGACTAATGATAATATAGGGTGTCATCAGGCTCGGGGTCGCTATCCTTATTATTAGTGGGGACCCACCGCTTCCCTTAGGTGTCATTTATTAAAAATAATTATATATGCGCGTACGCGGCTCTAAAAATAATCTCTCCTTCTGGAATATTCTCCATGGTGTGTGTGTTAAATGTGTATTCAACGTGCATCAACCACCAGCAACAATATAATAAATTAGTGAATCGATTTTTTGCCCACGCGTAACATAAAAGTATATTCACCGATCCGATACAATTTTCATAAGTGTGCTCCCTTTTTCTTTTATTTTAATCGTCCATTAATGGTTGTTTTTATAACGAGCGCTGTCTCTTCTCTTTAGTAACCCGCATTCTTCCATGCATTAATTCATATCGATTTATTCGCAGCAGCAATAAACGAGCATTTTATTCAGATATGGGGGTTGGTTTTCGTATTTGGCAAATTGCTTCTTTTTTTCGTTTTTGCAAAATAATTGATAATTATTATTGATAATGAGGCAAATGCCTATTAAACGATACATTTGGCTTAGGATAACGACGGCTGTAATAGTTAGCTATGTGTTTTTTATTCAGGCTCCTATACAGGGTTTTCTCTATTGAGGAATATTTTATGGCTATTTTTGATATTTTAATAATGAAGATAGACATTCAGTTGAGATGGAGAAAATTTTTCACTTAGCATATTTCCATAAAAAAGAGATTTGACTTCGGATTCCCTAATTATCCATAAAAAGAAGCTACACTTTATCGAAATTAGTAAAAAAGCCCTATCTTTATTCAGATGAATTTAAATTAATAAGTGCTTTCTTTCAGAGCACTTTAAAATCAATTTTTTCCGTGACAAAAGAATTAAAATAATTTAATACAGTTGACTATTACATTGTTTTCTTGGAAAAAATATGGTAAATAAAATCAAACTGTTTCTGTTATTTTGAAAATGTTAAAGAAACTTAAACCTGGAATTTCACTAAAAACACTAAAAAGTAGAAGAATTCTTGGAAATTAGCACAAGTTTTTTGAAAGTACAAAATTTTAATATTTTATATAACAACACTGGAAATTTAAATTGTTTAAATTAGGACAGACTTTTACGCTCAGCATATTTTTTGAAAACAATATTAATTTTCTCCTTCTTTATAAAAAAAAAACATTAAAAAAAACTTAAAAAATGCACAATAAATAAGAAAAAAATATCAGAAGACCGTCATTTCCCTTAGATTTATTTTTTAACTGAACAAACGGTAGCTATTAGTTATTTCCTTAAAGAAGTATTATTCCTTAATATCTCCATTTAACAAAAAAAAAACGCATAAGAAATAAAGTAAAGTATCAGAAGACAATACTTTTTCATTAGAAATTTTAGATTAAAACAGAAAAAAACGGTTTTTTCAACATTAAAAATCAAAGTACTATTATTATTGTTAAATCTCTATTGCGTTCTTTGAAATGCTGCAAATTGCTAATATGATAATAGTAATTAAAATGAAACCATTTCTGTTTTTCTTTTTTACTAGAATTTTAGAAACAAATTAAGGCTTTGGGAATATTATTAATTTAATAATTAATGAAATTTTATTACAAAATAAATATTAAAAAACAAATAGATTATTTTTTTCTTCTTTGGAGTTAAAGTATAAATTATAATTTGTTACAATATAAACTTGAAAACCGTTCCATTCCGAAATGAAGTCGATATCAAATTCATTTTCATTAATTATATTTATGAATTTCGTCCTCGAAAACAATAAAATTTTATTGAAAATTGTTTGACTTCTATTCGTTTTTATCGCAACGAAAATATTTGTTTATACTCATAGTAGAAAACCCTTTGAAAATAGCAATCAATGACAACCCATTAAAATGATTAAAAACGAAAAAAAGTATTTTTTCACTTTTTTGGGTTGCAAAATTTTACAGCAATTTAATGCGAAAGCATGAAAAAAGAGAATAAATTTTAAATTCACAAGTAACGCATTGTAGTTTCAACTGTGGAGACCAGCCGAAGGGGTGGCACAAATTTCTGCATGCTTGCCTTTTGTTTCTTTGCACTGCGCCATAAGGAAATAATTGATTAACAACGTTGCTATTAATTATTTAAGTCACGCGTTCACATGCAACACACTTTATCTTAAAAAGCCCTTGGAATATTCAGCCGATAATAACAATTGATTACAAAGGGTCCGTTGAGCAAGAAAAACCGATTGTTCTGAACAAACAACGTAATCATGCTATAAATGCAGCAACAACAACACGAAAAGCTTTATTGGCAAAGAAGACTTACCGGCGTTCATATTGGAAATGCTAGAAACCTGAAACAATAACAACATAAAAATAAAGTTTGTTTGCTCCTGTTTCATTCCTTTCTTTCTTTATGCTGCGCCCGTGTTCCATTCGACTCTCTGAATTGGTGCAATTGCCTCTGTGTGCGTGTCTTTGTGTCTTCAAAGGAACACTGGTAACGGCATAAATAAATTATTTATTTCCACGATATAGAAGAGTAAATATCGACAGTTTCTAAATACAATAATCAATTACACTCTTTATTTGCTTCACGAGTGAGCTTTATACGACGTAATATAACGTTTGGCGTCGGCTAATTAGGCAAGAGAGTTGAATTTATGACTTTATTTTATTAATAAAATTACGATGCAGGTCATTAATTATATCTGTTTTCTTTTTTAATTAGTGTGCGGCCATTAATTAATCAAAATATGTTAAGAGCAATCTTAATGAGAGCCCATAAAAATATGCAAAGTCAAGGATCAATTTATTCACTGGATTCATTATTATTTATGAAGAAGGAAAAGCCATAATAATTTTCTGCCTTTCTTTCTCAAATTTATTTGTTTACGTTTTCGGGTAGAATTTATTACATTTTCGGAAAGTTTTTTACTCATTGTGGCTACCTGTTTTTCTCTCAGTTCTTAGATTCCTTAAAAAATATGGCAATAAAATAGAAATACCGGGTGTTGCACTTTCCATGTGACTATAGGTAATTGCTTGGAAAATAAACTTTATTTTTTTCCAGCTGCCTATTATAATTTTCGAATAAATAAAATAAAGAAGTGTTAGTATTCAATAAGGAGTAACTTTTAACATTTCTTTAAAGCTCGTACCACTTTTGGATTTTCAGCAGCAGACCTTTAAAACCGCAAATTTTGAATTTCGCGCCCTCATTTTTAAAATATATCAATGGCCGCCAATGGCAGCTCAGCTCAGCGCGAAATTCAAAATTAACTTTTTTTAAAGGGCTGCTTCAGAAAAACCACAAATGGTATGAGCTTCAAAAAAATGTTAAAATGTTAATACTCGTACCAATAATAGTTCAATATTTTATTGCCTCGAAAAATTATACTGAGAAGAAAGAAAAAAATAAAGTTAATTTTTCCTTGTAATTCCTATTAGTCACCTGGAAAATGCAATACCCTGTGCATGTGAGAAAACGGACAATTAATTAGTAATTAATTAGTATTAGAGAACAAAATCAGTTGATTGAGCTTAAACAAAAGGATGCTAAAGCAGTGGCGATAAATCGGTTGCTCATCAATGGGAGTACTGTTCCAGAGTACACGAGAAATAAAGTAAATATGTATTGGAAACACTGAGCTGAAGTTGTTAATTGACTTACTGATAAAGTCCCGTTAAAGTGACTTAGCCGGTCGTAATTGATAGAACTAATTGCACTTTATTGATAAATGAATCGAAATATTGGCGGAAAGGGATTTAATTAGGTTAAGTGCTGAAGTTGGCCGGTAAAAACGACGACAACTGCGCCGCCGAAGAAACGGGGGGCGGCGACAGGGCAGAAAAAGTGGCAATAAATCGGTGCGATTGTTACAGTTGGCAAGAATGTATTATGCAAGCAAGTTGTTGCGGTTAAACAGTCGTCGTATGTGTACTAAGTAAGCAAATATTTGCATGCCACTGTTTGACTATGCATACTGGTATAAATTATTTCTAACATGCCGCAACAATAAGCGAATTAGTGCGCCCCAACTGTACCGCAACGCACACGATATCAAAAAATCCGTCCCGATGATATTAATTAGCGTGCGACGGGGCCGCAGGGCAATTAAAATACCATTAGACATGTGTCGGATCACACAAATATATTTATGCGACTTCTTTTCTAATGCTCCAATGCGTGTCCACTGCGAAATTATTACTATAGTGCTGATGATGGAATGAAAATTGAAAAAAAAAAAACTGTTGTTGGAATCATTTTGGCGTCACGAATGTCTTTTATGTACTAATTGAAATGAAGAAAATATTAATTTTGCAAAAATAATTAATCCTGTATTGAAAAAAAAAATTATTCATATTTTTTAAACATATTGGGCGTTTTTTCTATAGTTGTATTGCACGGTAGAATTTGTTAAACTATAATAATAGAAATTGAGATTAAATAAGCAAAACATTAGTAAAACATTAAAAAATCCCTTTGAAATAAAGGCCTAAAATAATTAATACTACAAGTAGATATTTTCAATTTCCAGTTTAAATTATATTTAATTAATTTACTAAATTATACATTACAAATATCATCCAGAGCAATATTAATAATGAAAATTAGTATTCAATCATTTGATACTAATTTACTTATTAGTTTAATAAAAAATAATAGTGCATTATAATAATTAGAGTTATTAATAAAGTAATATCTAACTTTTCAGATTTGATTCATAATACACCATTTTCTAATTAAATATTAAATTAAAAGCTCTAGTTGTTTGTATTAATATGTGATGTGAAGGCGCCGGACATTGATATTAAGATGACTACATCGAATAAGCTAGCACCGGATTAAAATATTTAAAGCAAAAATTGGGTAAATCATATTGATATAATTCTATCTACTAGATAAATCCACCGTGTGGATAATATAATACAGGGTGATGTTATTTTTTTTTAATGGACGATTACCATTAAAGGGAAAACTATTGCTCGTGGAGCAATTTTTCATTTTGATATTATAAATTCCTTAATCCTTCTTACAGAAAATATTGTCAGCCGTTTTTACTTTCGGTAATACCGGAATTATATGTCTATTTAAAAGTTTTTAATAAAACACCTCAAATTTTAGTTTTTTTATTTCGATTCCTTTTAAGAAGTAAAGAAAATTGATTACAAATGCCATTTCCATTCAGATTATTTTTCAAAATATTGCCCATTTCTTAATTCTTTTTTTATATTAAGTATCTTAAAAAATAGTCCTTATCATTTTGTAATTAAATAATCGTTTTTAATGAATATCATCGAGATAGGCAGATATTCCAATAATAATTATTAAATGTGTAAATTATTATTAATCAATTTAATAATCATAACTATAATCTAAAGAAAAATAAAAAAAATTCTATTTTAAATGGAATCTTCCATTTTTTATTTTAATATACTTGGCCAAAAAATTACCCTACAAAATTAATTTGTAATTGATAAGTTGACAAACAAATCTTTATGAATTATTTCGTAAAAATAACATTTCTATTAGTTATCTTTGCTAAACGAAGCGCCATTGTTACCCCATAGTAATTCATCACCTTTTAAAAGTTTAAAAAAATGATAATGATTATTATTTAATGTGTAAATTGTTATTAAAGAACAATATTACTATATTAATTATTAAAAAAATTATGAAATAATATTTTTTTTCCAAATGCAATCATCCATTTTTTATTTTACATCCCGTCTCTATGTAAAAAGACCTATAAAATTAATTTGTAATTGATTAGTTGGCAAAGAATTTCTTTTGAATCATTTCAAGGAAATTAAATTTCTATTTGTTATCATTGCTAAACGCCAACGTCAACGCATTTAAGTTAAAAATAATTGCTAATAATTATTCTCAATGTAAAGTAGTCTACTCAATATAGTGATAAAATATTCCATTAAAAGACGCAATTAAACGCATTTTATTATTAGTGTAATGAAAGTTTAATTGAAAAGCGCGGCTTGCAATTGGAAAGCCGAAATAGCATGATCGTTGCACGACAAACAGGAATAAGTTATGAGCACTTGTGTCAATATCATTCGCGGCGCGGTTTACGCAGCGAACCATCGATTTCGATTTCGAAATAAATTTTGATTGGATTCCTTAATGACGCAAGTAATTTGGCGCGCAAATACGCGTGAGCAAATAAGTGTAGCACTGTACGAGTATAGTTATACGGTACTCGGTGAGCGCGGTGCGAAATTAAAGACGGATTGGTGACTTTAATCGAAGTGTCCCGGGGGCGCACACCTTGTGGCCGACAAGTTTTCCTACTTAGCATCGATGTATACATGTCGCAAATTCAAACAATTAATTATCAACTCTCGAACGTTCCGCCGACGCAGCGAGTGCGCCCTGTTTGTTTTGCCCCCGAGTGTGTTTGTGTATTATTATACCCCAAGTTGAAGTGTTTCGCTCAAGATGGTACCGCGGTACCGCCGCATTGCAATAATTTCCACGCCGCCCCCATGTTGCTACTGCTGCTGCTGCTGCTGCTTCTCACCGCTACCGTTTCACTGTTTCACGCTCACTATCCCTTTCTCTCCCACTTTAAAATAGTTTCCGATGATTTTTTTTTGTCCTTGCCCCGGCCGATAACAAGCAGTTAACATGGCACAATTTGCAGCGATTCATTATTTCGCAGAGTTCGACAACTGTGCGCTCGGTGCGTCACAATTAAAACTTTCCGCAACTTTTCGATTGTTTTTTTGCATAATACATTTTCGGAATTCAATTTGTATTATTCATCTTGCAACTTTTCCTTGCTTTTCCTCTATACTGTCCGTTGACTGTTTTATGAACGATTTTTTTGTTGCTGTTTCTGTTGTTTATGCGCCTGCATATGGGTCTAATAATAATTGTTCGCAAATTTTCAACACTTACATTTGAAACTTTTTACGAATTTTCCATGCAAAACTTTTATTCCGTTCAAACTGTTTGTTTTAATAGTTTTAAATGGAAAAAAGCTTTGTTTGCACGAAAAAGTTTGGTTAGTTGTAATTTTTTTATTCTTTTTTGCTAAAACTGTATTGGAGTTTAATATTTTGTTCAGTTTTTCAACTATATAAACAAAACGAAATAATTGCTTATGGTTTTATGGTACTTGATAAAATAAAACTATTGGCTTAGATAAATCGCTTTGTGGGATTAGTTAAATGTGGGGCTTATATTTATTTGCAACTATGCTGTTTAATTAAAAATGATTTTTATTATAGCATAAATTACATTAATGCTTAGTTCCGTTGGATTAAATGCTTATTCGTGTCCAGTTTTTCCCTTTTTCGCATTATCAATAACATAAAGTACTTTTTGGGCTCACAAAAAAAAATCTTTCATAACTTATTTGTATTTAAACTAAATTTTAAACTCGTGAAAATGCAATTCAAAATTATCATTTAATCTTTCATAACTTATTTGTATTTAAACTAAATTTTAAACTCGTGAAAATGCAATTCAAAATTGTCATTTTTATTCACGCTAGTGGCGTACTAATCAAACGATGAATATTTTCATGAGTGGTAAGCTATTATAAAATGATTTAAAACATTAGGGTAAAAATGTAATACTGATGAGGGCAAGCAGTTGGGACTTCAAAAATTATTGTGCGTTCGTCTTTTTCACGCAATTGCTTAAATCGAGCATTCCAACTACGCCACGCTCCGCTCGTGCTTGAAACATCGTTCATGCGTGAAAACTTACCTTACGCACTTGTTGCGTAAATAACTCTTGTGTAGCCCTTAAATGCATGTATTATACCTTCTAATAATTCTTCCATAATTCTTTTGAGGGCTTTTTATTAGTTGCTCTTCTCCAATAAAAAAAAAAAACTCAATTTATTGAGTTCCAAATTCCAAACCATCTTTCGACAACTATTATCAAAATTTATTAAAAATACCTTCTTGTTGTTTATTAATCAGATCGTAATTTATGAATCAGATATAATTCTAAAACGACCAAGAAGATTAAAAATACGATCTATTAAAAATATTAATCAAAATCTTCTTTTGGTGCAAATAGTTAATGAAACAGTTAATATAAATAAGAATATTAACTGAAAGTATGACATAGCAGTAGTAAAAACGACACCAGCAAAAAAAAGTATACTCAAAATGAGCAAAGAAAATATAGTTATAAAAGAAAAAGGGGGTTTATGAGATTACTTTAAAGAATAACTTTTATGTGAGCTTTTCAACCGAGAAGAAAAATAGTTTAGATATTTTATGGGGTCCTTTTAATTTTTCAACATTTCATCTTGGCTTTTTTCTGCACAAAGAATGCGCCAGCACAGACACACATCTGATATATATTTATACAGACATATAGGTTGAGTAAGTACATAAACACGGTAGCAGAGAGTTGTGAAAATGCATCATCCATCTAAAACTAGCTGCTACTGTACGTACCTAACTACGAGACTACATTCTCGCTCTCTCCGCTCGCTCAAAATAAACACTTCGAATTAATTCCGCTATCTTACTCGCTTCTGCTACCATAGTTTGTTATCCTTGTTGTTGTCCCTTAACTTTTCGCCCCCACCCCCCTCCAACCCCACATTTTTTATACACCTATTATATATTTTTTAATGTAGACTGTTTCGTTGTGTGGGTGTATTCACCCAGGGAATAAACATTAGCGGGTTCTCCCTTATTATGCAAATGAAGGACGCGATGCAAAAAATTCATTCTCTTTTTTTGCTAGGTGCGCCAGTCCTCGCTTTTTTTACTACAGCTGTGCTGCTTGCCTGCCTGCTTGCCCGCCTATGTAACGCAGATATAATTAAGGGCCTAATCTGCATTTCGGAATTGTTTTATTTTCAATAAAAGAGGTAAAAATACGTACAGGTAAATTTTAAAACGGTTCGCGTAAAAAAAAAATGCTCGGTTTCGTTTTATTTGCCTTTAAAATTTTATCATTTTGTTGATTGGGGCAAAGCTTGTAGAACGAAATAATTTCAAAATTACAAATTTTTAATTTCTTGATAAAAATGTAGTAAAAATTATTAAAATTTAAAATTTTATTTTTTTATTTAGAAATAAAATACATTAAAAATTGATCAAAATGTGGTCATTAATTTGGTGCCTTCTTTTTAATTATGAACTAGGCAAAATAACAGAAGATTGCACTTTTATTTTTTAAATATCCGAAACAGCCATGACAACAGTCGGCACAGATTTCACTTACAATTTTGTAGTAAAAAAAAAAAAAGGAAAAAAGTTAATTCTATTGCAATCACGCATTGAAAATGAGCAGTAAAAATTAAAGGGTACAATAAAAAAAAAACTGTTATCAAATGATCCTCCTATAATAGGTATAAGTTACGTGTCATTTACTGTTTGAAATTATTTCATATTCAATTTGAAATTATTGGATAGTCTTGTTTGCAAATAAAAAGGGGGAACTACATTAATCACACAGTAAAAATCTGTTGAACCGGTATAATTATTTTTTCATTGATTTAATTTCATTGAATCATTAATCTATTGAATAAAAGATTTTCGGAACTTATGAATAAAATTCTATAAAAACGAAATCCATCAGATTCAATTTCATCGGAGCAGAAACCATTAAAATAATAAATAAATAAAACCACTGAATAAATCAACTATTTTATAGCGCAACAGAATTTAAAAAATGGAAGTAAAAAAAGAGGCATTTTTTAAAACAACTATTTTATTTTGAAAAATGGGTAAAAACAATAAAGTAGAAAAACAGAAAACAAATGAAACGCGAAATTCCCCCGATGGACAAGGCAGCAGGGATGATTAATGCTTGCCGTGACTGAAACCGTACTCTTTGCCGCCGTGATGTCCACCCTTCTTTCCGTATTCGTCATGATGCTTGTGATGGCTTTCATGACCGTGATGCCCTTTATGCCCTTTGTGATCTTCATCGTAGTGACCTTTATCGTGGTGTCCTTTTTTCCCGTAGTGATCGTCATGGTATCCACTCTTGTGGCTGCCGCCTTTCTTGTGCTTGCCCTCCTTGGACCCGTGATGTCCATGATGGGCTCCGTGTTTCGAATGGTGACCACCCTTGTGGTAATCATCGTAAAACTTATGCTCCTTATGGTAGTCGTCTTTATGCGACTTGTGATGGTAGCCGGTGGTCTTGTGTCCTTTCTTATGTCCTTTCTTTTCGCCGAACTTGCCAGCCTTGTGCTTCTTACCTGAAGAGTGGTGCTCACCATAGTGTCCGGCCTCATCGTGATGACTCTTCTTGTGTCCGCCCTTCTCACCGTGATGACTGGCCTCGTGCTTCTTGCCGTGCTTGCCCTTTTCACCTTTGTCGTGGTGATGACTACTCTTGTATCCTTTGTCGCCCTTCTCGCCGTGACTAGAGTGATGATCGGAGTGGTGTTTGTGTCCGCCGCCCTCCTCGTGACTCTTTTTATGGTGCGATGCAGCCACCGCTAGGTCTTCGATCAGTTCCGATTGTTCGGCGTCTTCATCTCTGGCCCTGGCCGAGCACAATGCGACGGCCAGACACAGGCCGAGATAACACAATATAATCAATCTCATGTCGGCTTGTTAGCGACCCGAAGCTACTGATTGCTTGTGCTCATGTCGATCTTATTTATACCGTTATGGGCGAAACTTTCTTTGCAACGGCAGGTTTTCCGCGAGATTAGTCGCCGGCTCCTTTTTGCGCCGCGCTACGATTCTTGCATTATCGTCGCCGCTAAGACAATTGATTTCATTTTTACGATGATGTAACGAGCCGAAGAAACGCGCGCGCCTTCCAGGCTTTCTCTAATTGTGTCGCGCTTGATTGAACCCCATTACACACTTTGACAATTGCAATAACTTGCACAATTTTTATTTTGTTGGCAAATTTCCGTACATTTTTCTATGCACGATTTTTATAAAATGTATAGCATGATAAATAGTTTACTTTATAAATTTATTTTCCCTATTTATGCTAAGGAAGATTAAGACAGTTTTTTGCAAAAGAAACTTCTACTGCGAAAAACGTCTTTTACATGGGTTTTTATAATTTATTTAATGTAAACAAAGGGAAATTTATTTGATTTATTAAAAAAGCATAAAACATTTTTTTATTTAATTGTAAAAAAATGTCAATGAATTGAAATTTTAATATTATTTTTTTATGTAAACTCTTTTCTGCTAAATTGAAAATAGTGGGAGTAACTTTTAAGTTTGATTTGTATAAAAAAAAAACAATGTTTTAATGTCATTGCCAATAACAAACATCACTTTTTTTATTCCCTTTGATATTTAAAGCATTGACTTCGGTATTATATTTAAGAAATCAAAGCGTCTTAAGACTGTTTTTGATTCAAACGGCTTAAAAAATTGTAAAGTTATGATAATTTTTAGGATATGCAAAAATTAAAATCTTCGCTGTCACCAAAAAAACTATACAAATTTGATGAAGCAATACGAAAATTTTAATTAAATATTGAGTGTTTTTTTACATCCTTAATTAATATCTAGTTAATTAGGTAGTTTTTTAATAGATTGTCAATTTATTTCACCTTCTAAATCATAGTTTTCTCTAAGTTAAAAAACATTAAAACTAATAATCCTAAATCAACAGAAACTGAAAAGAAACTAATAAATTGTCACTTAAGATTTATTGTTAAATCAGACTAAATAAATAAAGTAGGTAAACATCTTTTAAACTAACTTTAAAAGTAAAAAAAATATCTAATTAAATAATAAAATGAAGGCACTAAATTAAATCGATTTCTATTAATCGTTTCTTATGATTATTAAATAATTTTGATGCTTAAAAAAATAATTACAAAAAAATAAAAAAATACTCGAAAACAATACATGAATAATAATCACGTTAATTAGTGACCTAAAGGAAGCAAACAAAGGCAGCACTATGTATATGTAGATAAATAAAAGGGTCGAATTAAAAGGCGGTTAAAAAGTTAATTGCAATTCGGGCAAAACATTATCTTGCAAAACATTCTGTCAGAATTGTACGGAGAGGCGGGCATAATAGTAGTAACAAAACGTGAAAGCTCGCGCCAATAAGACATGAAGAAAAGTGTATTGTTGAGCAGCAGCGGCGGTGGCGGTGGCGGCAGCAACGGCGATGAAAAAAAGGAAAACAAGTGGAAGCTATTCCGCCAACGTTAAAAAGGTTAATTAATCTCTTTTAGCATGCAAACCGCATTATTCTTTTACCCTTTTAATGCAGTCCGACCCTGTTCCGGCACCGTGCACGCCGGCGCTATTTTACGACTTTAACGAAGCATATCATGACAACATTTCCATACATAAAACCTGAAGTACCGAAGCGACGACACGACGGAAAAGTTCGCCTATTAGCCTATCCATCGCTGCCATTTACTAAGTGTCGCCCAAATTATTCTTACGGCAGCACCAAAGAAACAAGCGCCGGTCATTAGGCTCGGTCCGGAAAAAAGCTGCTCGCTCTTCATTTAACATATCCACCTTTATAATGAATAGTCTCAAAATGTTTTATGAACAGAGAATAAAGACATTAATTGCTTGCTATGCATATAAATACAATACCATGCAAAATTTAGTACCTGTAGTTTAATTTTAAAGTAGGAAAAACAACAATTTCAAATTTTCACAAATCTTAGTGGTAAATAAAAAAAGTAAAAAGTATCATTTAAAACAAAGAAGGTTTTTGATAACATTATTTATTTATTATAAGTTTTTAAGTGATTTAAGACATCATACCTTAGCAAAAAGCAAAATTTGAACTTATTTGCTCAGGTAAATTGGAAATAAATCAGTAAATTCTGCCTTTTGGATAATACTGCATAGGCGAGAAAAGTTTAAAAATATTTAAGTGACAATTTTCCAAGTATAATGTACATTTGAGAAAAAAAAAAGATACTATCAATCATCTCGTTTATTCAGCCATATTGGATGTAATAAAGTTGTTGATGGCAAAGAATTTATCTGTAACGAGCCACTACTGCGAGTAGTGATGTGTTAAAAGATATTTTTAGTGGAAAAACCATTTGAAAATGTCGGTGAACTTTATTCTCTAATGCTTACTGTCAATAACATAATAAAATTGTATGTCGAAAGAGGCGGCAATTAGTACCAACTCTGCTTTGATTTATTTATTGATTAAAAACAGCGCGTTTTCCATTAAAACATTTATAAATAATTTATGTAGATTGGTCGTACACTAAAAAAAATATTTACTTTCTTGTGTTTAATAACATTACAAAAAGTAGATATTTATTACCATTGCGGCGTTAACACCCAATAATATATTACGCGTTTTATTTATTTACAAAACCATTAGGAAAAATAATATAAATGTAATTACAACAATATACAACGAAAATAAATTAGTAGAAACAGTTCAGATCATATGTTATACGAATTACTGATGAACATGCAATTAATTACATTAATTAAACGTAAAATGGTTTATTTTATTTTACTGCTTCAGTTTATTTTATGCACATTTATTGAAGTTTACATAATTTATGCATTAAAAGCCCTTTAATTAATGAAAGTTTTTGACATGCGTGTATTTAAAATCGAATTTATATTTATCACAGAAGTACATATAATTTCACAGTGAATGCAAAAAGCATTTGTTATTTTGATTTTCTGTATACTGAACATTTTATTCATTTGGTACATTAATTCAAATAAATAATGTATAAAAACCCAACTAAAAATATTTCATAATAGTGAAGCTTTTATTAACATATCTTTTTTTAATAGCATAGCTATAAAATCGTTAACTTTATCGATTTAGTTTTTTCCGCTGTCTCATTTTAATTAAAATTGCAGACCACTAAAAATATTTTCAACGTCCGGTCACTTTCGGTAATTCAAAAAGTAGATGTCAACTTTAATATTTCAAAAAGGACACCCCATTTTCTCATTACCTATTTAAATTATGGAAGATTTTGTAAAAAAGTTTTTCTTTCAATTAATTCTCTAAACAAATAATTTAGCCATTCCGATTATTTTTGTCAAAATTGGGGTCTTGAGAAAAAAAGCCATATCTTACTCATTTTTTAAGATAACTTGATAATACTTTCAAATAATAACATTTTAAAATCAAAATAACTAATTTCTTTTAATGACGTCACCTATATTTTATTAATTAGTGAGATTTTGCGTGATAAGACTATTATTTGATAAGTCTTGGATGAATTGTAATTGAGTAATTATAAAAAAAGGATTAATCGTAGACTTATCAAATAAAACTTTTTATAAGATTATTTTTTTATGCTAATTTATGATAAGAAATTAAAGATGGTTGGTTCAAATTTAAATAAAAAGAAGTTTTTTTTATATTTTAAAATGTTATTTTTCAGATTTCCTTTTTCGAACGCCCTGCAAATTCAAAAAATAAATTTTTATGCGCACACATTTCGGTAATATTTATTAAAATGAATGATTTAATTCATTTTGCAAGAGCAAAAAATATGATTATGATATATTTTAGATACTAAATTAACAGGAAGTCAGCAATATCATGAAAAGTAGAGCATGAAGAAAAATTATTTTTTAACTGAATCGTCTTTATCTTAAAACAAGGACCGAAAAATGAAAAGAAAATGGCGGTGGTATTTAAAACATCAAAGTTGAAATCAACTTCTAGCATAACCGGAAATTTCATGTACGAAAAATATGTATTTAAGATAAATGGGGCGTTGGGAATATTTAAAATTGCAAAAAGAATAAAATAGTCAAATTATAATACTTCACTCAAAACAGTTAACAGACCAATTAAAAAAGACACACTGCATTTATACATACAATATTGAAATCCAATTTGCAAAAATTGGAAATAAAGAAAACAGCAGCAAACTGTTCACTTAAAAAAATGCAACAAAGCTGAAGGAAGCAATCTGCATTGTGATTGCACAGGTATTATCTGTAGGTACTCAAATTATATAATGCAGTATGAATGGACTAATTTAGTGCCTTAGAGAATTCCGTTTGCGATGCGCAGTAATGGGATGCACATGATTGTTCGAAGCAACGCAAACTGACAAGTGTTATTAAACGCCCAGGAAATACATGCTAACTTATATGGGAAGCGACTAAACATGTTATTATGTCTATTAATTAATTAATAATAAGCAAAGCAGGAGTAATTTCATATTATCTATATCCCATGTGCTTGATTATCAACGGCTTAAGTCAAACGGAACCCCAAAACCGTTTCTGACAAGCTTTTAATCAGCGAAGCTCGCGATCAATTCCTCCTCTCTCTCTCTCTTTCCCACCCTCTCTACATCTATGTGGGTGTACGTTAGTGTTTCGATTCCTGAGACAACGCAAATTCTGATCCCAGTGGTAAGATGCTGCGGATTAATCCGATTTGCATTAATAATAACTCATATTTAACACCGGATCATCCGTGGCTGATGCACAGACATTAAATAAGAGATTAATGAACGAACTAATTGTTGGATACACATGGACAATGATTAAATGTTAAATATTTATAAAGACATCTTTTAAGATATTGTAAATTTTTCTTTTAAGAAGGTTTTTTTGTTTTCGAGGAAAATTTGTAAAAAATATCCATGTTTTGAATTTCTAATGTTAAAATAATGACAAAATGAATATTTTTTTATTCGCAAATATTTAAAAAGATAATTATTAATAAAAAAAAAAAAAGATTGATGGAAGTGAAAAGTTTGAATCATTTACGGTTGAATCAGATAAGTTTCAAATTTTAAGATTGTACCAATGAATTTGAACAGTTTATTGTAATGTCTTTATTGTGTCAATTTTTACAAATTCTCTAGATATATAAAAATTACAGTGGTGGCGGCGCGAAAACATTGGCCATCCGGTATATTGATTTGAACATTTATAAATTTAATTTTGCTTCCAGATTGGGAATGAAATTTTTGGATTACAATCTATACATTTGATGCTTTCATTAAATATTTATTGTAAATTTTATTATTCTCATTCAATTTTATTCATCTGATTAAACATGAATATTAGATACTATTAATAAAAAAAAAACTAATTTACTTCTCCATTACTTCCAATAAAAATATGATAAATAATTTAAAAAGCATAAATTAAATTTGTCAATGTTAAAGAATTTTTCTAGTGTAAAAAGGTAATGAAAATCGATCTCTATTAATATTAACAAACAACAATTTTTTCACCAAAATTTAATGTCGTTAATGAAACTAAGTGCTTAATGGACCCTATTTGTAAATTAAGTTAATTATTGAAGTTCTCTGATTAATTAATGAGGTTTTATGTTGCAAAACCATGCATTTGTAAAAACCGCCGTGAGAAAAATTATTTTGTTATTTGCTACTATATGTATTTCATTTAAAATGAAAACCCATCAACAAAATTTTGATGAATTTTATTCTTTAATAAATAACTTATTATAATGACTTTGCAAATTAAATTCTCAAGAATTAATAACACTTTTAATTACCTGACCATTTACCAGTTTAATATTTAAAACCGTTTGCACGTATTTCATAAATAATTCCGAATTACAGCTAGGAAAGTAATGAATTAAAATGTGAAATTTACAATTCAAGTAATTTTATAGCTTAAGAAATAAATAGAAAATTTATTTTTAGTAAGAAAAATGACAATTATTGGAATGGCACTTAAAAAATTTGAACTCTAATTTACTAAATAAAAAAATAATTAAGAATTGTCATTCTACAAAAAAATATAATAAAGTATAGTAGAAGAGATGGAAATAGTAAAACTAATAAATTGTGAAGAGGAATAGAGAATGTTTGGAATTAGTAATCAATTTGTCGAATGGAAATGAATAGTTGTGTATAGTAGGGAGTTGGCGTTGCGAGTCCTATTGAGTTATTTTAAGTCTGTCGGTCCGTTTTGGTACTTCTTCAGCGATTGCTGGTAGAAAACAGTACCGCAACGTTGTTCCCCAGGGATCGCGTTTCAATCTGCTCCCTTGAATACATAACTAGACGCAATAAGCTTCGTTTCCACACACACTCAACACACCCACGCACACACACACACACACAGAGGACACAGAGAACATCGGGAATTTATTCAGTGTAGTGTGCGGCGCGGGTGCGCGTTCCGAAAACTAGGAATCATCACAAAAGAGACTGACTACACATAAGGTCCTATTATTTTATTCATGATAGTGTGGTCTGCGGCTTGATTGAAAATTTTCTCTGAGCACTTCCGTGTTAACAATATGCATAAATTTGCGCGCGCTCTTCGTTTTAATGAAACGTCTTTAAAGGTACAAAGCTCTCTACACATGTTCGTTCGTTCCATATCGTCAGACCCTCCTGCGCTCTTCAGATCTTTCCAACTTCGCATCACAGAGAGGAAGATTCGTATACGCGGCCGAGGAGTCTTACAAAGGAGAGAGAGAAGTCTATATAAATTCATAATCCGCGCACTTTTTGCGACGTGTATTGAAAAGAATTTACATATTTTCATCTTTTTTCGAGAATGCCAAGATTTATTCAATGCAATTTCCTGTCGGGCCCCAGGATATCATTTTGCGGCGGAGGCGGCAGCGGTGCGTTCCAGAAAAGGGGAGGCCAAAGTAATTTTTGCACTTCGTTATTTTATTAAGGACTATCTATATTGTTATTGTGGAAGTTGGCGAGAACAAGCGAGAAGCATTTGAAAAGTTTCCCCGGTGATTTATGCAACTTTGTCCTCCACCTTAATTAAATGCCGGTGCACTAATTATGCGTTTTCTGGCGATGTCGTTCACACAATGCCCTCGCTGCCCAAACACACTAAATAATGGGTTTTTGTTGTTAAACTTAAATTTATATTTCTTTCTTTTGTACATAATGTAAATTACATTTATCGTATTTGGTTATAAACGATTCCATTCTAATTAAATTTCCACTTTGTTGTGTTGTTTACCAAGGATATTCAAATGGTTTAATTTATTTTGCAATTAATTCTGATTTGTTTTGTTGCCATTATTTGTTAAAACAAAATTACTGGGTTTATAATCTTGCTTAAAAATAAATATTTTTGTATCAAAAAAAAAATCAAATTATAAGTTTGAATAGATTAAAAAAAAAAACACTGCAAAGCAATGAAATTTAAAAATAAATTACAAACATAAAAATGCCATAAAAAGCACTTTTAATTAAGAAGAAAATTCCTTGTCACATGAAATAATCTGAAACACTAAATCAATACAATCTTTTTAAAATGCAAAACTTGCCCCACAAACGGTGAGAAATTAATAACGTTAGGAAAGGCAAAATAAAAAAGGCGAAGACATCAGTTTGGAAAGCACGTTTTTCAAGTCACCCGCCAAGTGTACAAATGTGCAATCGTAATTGAGGGTAACAGTCAACTTTATATGCGTCTAGAGGGGTGCGAGTTGTTGGTGGTAGTCGGGCTGACAGATCTACGGCGCGGTCTGGTGGTTGTGTCGCAGGCCTGTTACTCGCATAAGGTGATCTGTCACCACTAAGTACTACAGAATGCTTCTGCTATCATGAATTTGTCATTCGTTACAGCCTATTACTTCTCTCCTCGTTTTCTATACTTTTCAAAACCGTCGGCATAGTAGCCGCCAAACGGGCAACCCTAAAAATGCATTTTTCCGCATCCGCACACACACGCACAGCACACATGTGAACCCATGCGCAATGGGTGAAACAGGGTACGCCAATAATGGCCCCCCTAATTTACGATCCATTCTAGTTTTTAATTTCCCTTTCTATTTATGTATTTTCTGTGGAATTTTCCACTGCTTTCCCAAGTATAAATGTGTTTTATAAATGTTCAAGCGTAAATCGTATCGGTTTTTTTTTTTTCTTATTCGAAGCTTATACTTGGTGTTAGGCGAATGAAAGAAAATCGGAAAAAGAAAATATGCGCGTTCGCTTCGCGGCAAGATAATTAATAGAGTCATAAATCCCTTTCCACTTGCATCGGAATGCAAACACATTCATCTAAAACACACGCTCTGTGAGCCCTTTGACTGACGTTACTCGGTACTTGTTCCGATTGTGTCTAATTCCCCTTCGAGACCTTAATTTATACCACCCACTCATTATACCGCAGACGGAGGCGAAAAAATAAAACAGCACTCACTAATTAACTGCGCCACTAATTAATTTCACCCCTAATTCGCGAACGATGCGCGCACATAAATCGCCTTAACGACTCTGTGCTTTTATTGTTATCAGAAGGGACTTCCGCCTTGTGATCCGCAATACAAATTGAATAGAATGTGTTGAACACGCGCGATTTTCTTCTTATTGTGTATCGCAACCACATTCCCATTATTTCGAGTATTTGTTCAAATGCATATTTCGAGTTGGAGGATATTTGTCTAGATGAGGGGTTTGTGCGTTGAGATGGGGGCGCGTGCGTAGCCGCTTCCGGTTTTGTTTGTTCCCTCAGGAGAGCGCACCCTTCAGCCCATGTACAGGACTCGGTTGCTAGTGGTGATTAAGTGTTATTCAAGTCCATTAAGAAGGCAAAGTGCAATGTAAGATACGAGCTGCAAAAAGGGTGCACTGAAGGATATTTCGTGTACAGACACACGCGGAGAGTAGTAAACGGAATTAATTCGAAAAGTTTTAAGTAAACCGTCGGCTTTTCTTAAATTGTTTTTAATGCCACCTCGCTCGCTGACACGTTTTACCGAGTCACACTCCACATTAGGCCCTTTAATACGATTATTACACTGCATAATAGCAAAAACAAGTTTCGCTCCTTACTTAACTTTTAAAATTAACTTAGCAGCTGATGTGCCGCTGACAGTGGAGCACGTTTAAACAATTTTCAAAGCTCACATTTTTGGTTTAGTTCGAAATTAGTTATACGAATGTTTGGAATTATCAAATGTTGTTACTTCTTTGAGTTTTGACAACTGAAAGTTTTTATTATTGCGGTTAAATTTTTATTTTACTTTTGAAATTCAAATTATCTTCTAAATATTAGGATTACTCGCATGAAATATTTATTAAACATTCAAATTGATAATTTTTGTAAATTAATATTACTTAATAATTCTAAAATTAAAACATAAAATATAAAATCGAAATTATCTGCCCTTTTTCGCTTTGACTCTCAGAAAGTCCATACAGCATACAAAAATTCTTTTCGAAATAGCAAACTTCGCCAAAGACTTTTCGGAATTTTTAAAGTTTAAATATGACGTCCTAGATCTAAAAGTGAGTTTGAAAAGTCTAATGGGAACATAAAAGTGCAACAAACTGGAAATTTGAATGAGAACAAAATAATAACCGGAGGGATAAAATTGTTAATTGAGGATGTCAATCACATATGAAAAAATTAACAGATTCTGATAAATCCAGAGGCAACTTTTAGTTGCATATGATCGAAACAAACTATTTTCAACTTGTTGTTTTATAGTCTGTTTTTTTTTATTATAAAAGCAATTAACAAATTATAAAATGTGTTTCAAAATTCTTATTTCTATAAACATTTCCAAATGACGCGACAGTCAAATTTTTATTTTACCATTGTGCTAGAGACTAGCTAGACTTTAGAAGTCGAGAGTTTAGACTTCAAAGCAATGGCGGCTGTTGGGGCAGAAATCTTTATTAAGGATAGTTCGCAAAAAATCATATATTAAAAGCGCAAAAATAATGATCAAAGACTTTCTTGAAAAAAAATTGAGATTAACATAAGTCCTGAATACAGTCTACTAAGAATAAGCATATCTGAATTAGTTACAAAAATATGAAAGAGTTAAATAAAAATGATAAACAAAACGATCTCTGAACCGAAAGCCATAAATTGAAGCCCAAAAATTGCATATGAGAAAAATTACTACTGCGTTTTCAATTTGCAGTGGAAACGAAATTACAAAACACACTTTTTCGATGCGCGCACGATAGGAGAACAGATTTAAACAATTTTCCACCGCCATATTTATGGTAACAGCAATTATAAAGGATAATGAAGCGCAATTGTGCAGTGTGCGTACACCTTTTTCGTTCGTCCTTTAATTATGTTCGCCACGTTCCATTGTCGATATCTGGGAAATTGGCTTGTCAGAATGGTTCACGTGATTATTATCAGCGAAGCCATTGCGAATCGCACAATGTTTTCGACACGAGCAAGTGCCATTCGCCATCAGTGGAATGTTCAAATTTCGAATGGAACCAATTAAAGTATAACGGGCTTTATGGCGACCTTATAGTAGGATATGATTTTGGTCCAAGCGATCACCTCTATCGGTATATGCAATTCTATGCACCTTTGTCTCATATGTTTCGATGCACTATTTAAAACCGATCTAGATTTATCGCCGTGTGAATGTTCTGGATCACTGGACTATGAAGCAGCTCTGATCAACCGGAAAGCTGTGACTAGGCCAATTTCTAATAAACCTAAAACGTGGCGAAAAAATTGCATAAACTCGTTATTGTAGTTGTAATTGTTTGACTGTTGCAAATTATTGCCGTGAGGTGAATTTTAGCAAAATTTTTATTTCTAAAATAAAAATAATATGTTGTTACGATACAAGGCTGAAAAGTTTGATGATTTATATCGCAAACGCCAGGATATCTAACTTCCTGGCTGAGTGCAGTACACAATTTTTTCTTTGTCAATGACCCCATTGTATTTTAAATATTTTGTTCATTTTATTTAATAAAAAATGGGTGTTTTGTTTATAATGCCACCTTCAACTTCATCATCAAAACCTTGACTTCGCATCGGTTTTGGAAATATCTGGCAGCAATCATCTCAATTCCCAAGAATTTTTTAAGACCAAAGAAATTGACGCTTTTACTAAATCCGCCACAGCTACTTATTAAACGGATAAAATTCTTTATTTTAGTATTACAAAAATATAATTTAAAAAACATTGAATTGTATAGAGTTATAAAGTACTCCCTCCGCCCCCAAATTATGGTATTTAAATATTACTTCAATAAATTTTATTGAAACTATTTAAAATTTATTCATAATTTCAAATTCCTATATTACTAATTTATAAGTATATCTTTTACATAAAATAAGAATTAAGTTGCAGTATTAATTATTAATAATAATAATATTAATACGACTACGGCTCCATTTTTCCCTACTTTAAACTGAAGTAAGAACTTTAAAATTTTGTTCGCTGGTCACAAGTCAGTTTGTTGTTTTTTCGGCCTCTTCTCACATATCACGCAACACTATTTTGATTTTGACTTATTTTATTTCCCTTTTTTTTATATCGGGTAATGTTTTTTTTTTTTGTAATTTAATTACCAATTATGAAAAACTGTTAAAAGTTTGGTGCACAAACTACTACTACTTCATAAATATTGGATATAGTTTTTCAAGATGGGATGATGAAATCCCGTTATGTTTAATCATTCAAAGATTTTTAAAGAAATTTGCACCGTAATTTGGAACAGAGGCAGTATTATTTTTCATTTAATGAAAACGCCTAAAAAGACACCCACAAAAGTCATCAGATGTCTGTTTTGCGGTATATCATCAATTTCGCGGTCCATTTCTCATTAAATTTAATGATTCCCAATAAATTATTTATGCAGCAAATAATTTCGATTTCAAATATTGTGGAAATGAATAATGCAGATCTGCAACATTCAAAAATAATGTGTATGCATTTATTGTCTGCATAATATATAACATATAATTTCCAAAGAGGCAAAGATGATGCAATTTTTCAATTTCTTAACTAAAATAACAACAACAAACAAAAAAAACAATAAATAATAAGCAAAACAAAATAGCAGAAAATTTGCGAATATGAAAGCGAAAAAAGTTTTGCAACTTAGATATTCATAGTGTATTATTTATTGAGCAGAATTTGATGCAGCAGTAGCATAAACTTGTTTTCTTTGTTTGAACTTTGCCGAGGCGAGTGATGCAAGGCAAATAGAGCAACGATTGAAACAAATACCTTGGGGGTGGTTCTTGGATACGCATTTACGCACAGGTGTGTGCGTGTGTACACCACAAATCCCGCTGACAGATCTATGTGCGGTTAACACCCTGCAACTACACCTACTTATGTTAACTCCATTCGCTGAGCTCTAGTTCTTTGACAACAAAACACCTTCTTCAATTCGCGCGCAATATTTCAGCGGCACAGTTGAACCCTTGTCAAGTTAACACGTTTCATCTTATAGTATACGCGCCGCCGTTATTTATTCTGCATTTATGTATCGTTATTAACGTAACAATATTAGGGGAGGCAATCTCGAGTCGGCGGCTTTTATGGATCGGAAATTATGGCAGTTCCGTTTTTCGGCTCTTCTCTTCTAATTTCTACCGCTAACTTTGTGTGTATGGACAATAAAGTCCTTAAGCTCGAAGAGTAGTTTGGGGTGTAGAAAGATATAGACAGTGTTTGTCTCAAGGAAGTTTACCCGGCTTAATATGGCTGCTCAGATAATTAAACACTTTCATTGTGTCTCTATAATAACGACACGCATTGAAAGGTTTCTATGTTCTTAATTAACTACAGGTGCAAGGGTTTGCAATATCAAATGTTTAAGGTTTCAATTTACATTTACAATTTATTCATTTATATTTTTTGTTGATTTTTACTTCATTGCAATTGAAATTTTATTACTTTTTTAAGATTTTTCTTTTTAGGTCATATGTAGTTAACTAGTTATTTTATTTGACAAATATTGCATTTGTAATGTTAAACTAAATTTTATGAAACTAGCGTAAATTTTCATACATAAAACTTTTCATATTACCTTCACCATACATGCAGAAGCAACTTAAAGTTTCCGTGACGTTTTTCCGCCAATTGAAAACATTTTCCAGAAACTATCAACTTTTACATTGCTCAGGTACACCTCTACTTGTATGTGGAAACATGCAATAACAGTAAAAAATAAATGTGTATAGAGACAGGAGACAGACTGAGTCTTCACATGTCCTTCTTCGTGGGGCTTCATTAATGTCCCTTCGCATTGATCGAGTTTCAGGGGAAAAACCTTAAAACGTTATTTGCGTAAAAATAGAAACGTGCATCGTTAACAGTCGCCTGTATTAGTAACACTTTCGATGTTTACGATTATGGCGTTTCGAAAAACGGGAATGATTTTTATGCTTTCCAAGTGTTTTGTTTCCACTCTACGGCATGTATTGTAACGTTGGTTCTTGTCGAATATGCGAGTCCTCGCTCATATTTGTTTTGCGCGAAGATTTCCATGTATGAAGTTTAAAAATTAAGCAGATTTACGAGCAGAACGAGAGACTTAAAAATGCATGAACATAACATCCCTGCATCTGTTTATTTATTTATTTACTGTTGCGCACCCTCGGACATTCCGCCTTTGTTTCCGTTAATAAAAATATAACTGCGTTATTTCATTATTAATTTTGGCTTGCTTTAGTTACCTTTTTGTTTTCTCTATTTAAGTTTTTTCATTTGCTAATTTGAATTTGAAGTTAAATTGGCGTGGTATTTTTTCCATACTATTTTATAATTATTGTTTAAAATTTAAAGAATACAAAAATTTTAATTTGCATTGGCATTCCAAATAAAGTAATTCAGAAAAATCTGCTTTACTATTAACTTTAATTCAACTGTTCTCAAGGGAGAGATTTTGAAAATATTTTTCTGGTAAAGGGGGTTTAATTTATTGCATTTTAAAACGATTTAAATGATTCTCCTAATTAAATTTTAAAAATTGATTTTTTTGCACGCTAAAAACTAAAAAAAGTTAACTTTTATTTGATTATTTATTATCATTAAGGCTATCAGTCAAAGGTCTTTCTGCCATTAGATAATTATTATCATAAGAATCAAAAAAACTTAAAAAAGGGGTAGGTATAATTAAAAATTAAAAGTTGAGATAATTTCCGGGAAAACCGGGCTTAGAAACTGAAATTTTTGGCAATAAATCGGAAATATTATCTAATGCATACGACAAAACGAATTTTTATAAAAATCGTCAAGGAAATACTAAAAAAAAAACAGTTTTGCGTAACGAACGGGTATACTTTTAATGACTCAAATGAACCATTTTATTATAAATATTAATAGCAACCGCTTGAATAATAATAATTAAGCATGAATAAAATTGAAAATAAAAGACGGAGAGAAAAATAATAAAATGCAAATGCATACATTTAATTAAGTAATCAGATTATTGGTTTTGCTTTTGGATCGTGTCTAAGAGCATTATTAACCGTCGGGGGCTGGAAACGTGCACCGGCAAGCATTTCCTATGATGATCGCGATATAGTAATAATAATAATAATATCGAGGATATTGGTTATCAAGGAATCTTTTGCTACTCCTCTTCGCTTGGAAAAATACACAAAGACCACTTAGGGAAAAGTGGTGTACTCTATACACCGAGGCGGATGCGGCAACGGGGAATCATCCCCTAAGATGTGGGCGGCTTAATCGATCCGCATATTTGCAAATAAGTCCATTTAAATAATGTGCCGCTTTTTCCTTATGCATAAATAATGCGCAGTAATTAACCCGCATTAGTTTAGCGGCGAAAGGAAATATCAGCTTTGACGCTTTTCCGAACGTGAAGGCGTCGCGCTGCGAATGAGTCGAGGGGTGAATTTACGTGCTAGAGAAAAAAAATGCCAGCTCTTGGTGCTTGCTGCATTATTTGCGCTTCACGTTTAAAGGGACTGCGGAATAAGCATGAAAGACATCTTTATGCTTTGCACATTGTATAATGTTGAATTCATCACGCGATTCGATTTTCGTGATCCGCTTTTTGTAGCTTTTTGTAACTTAATACCACGTGTACGTCGACAATACATACTGTTCGATCCGATTACGAAAATTTACGCGCAAAATATTTCACTTATTTTAGTTTCGCCCACATTGTGTTGCTGTTTCTTTATTCTTTTTTAATGCGCAAGTTTCAAGTGGTTATTAATTAAATGAGTTAATTTTGCATTGTTGTTGAGCGCAAAGTTTATCAGGGAAACGTTATTCAGTAGTTTTTATTAGTTTTCTCATTGAGCATTTAATTTTATTATTCGAACCCGTGTACCTAAACAACACTATTTATGTGAGTCTTCACTAAAACTTACACTGGACGTCATTTGTAACAACAGTCATTTGTAGCAACATTTATTTTACAGCTGATGGAAATAAATTTTAATTTAAGTGTTTTTGCAGCCAGAAGTTTAAACTAATTCTTTTCATGGCCGCCGCTCGGGGAAATTTTTCATGCGGTTTAAGTCATTCGAAAGAAAACGAAACTTTCCAAATGCAATAACAATTTAAAAAGAAAAACAAACAAGCACAAAAAAAAGTTCCAAACCCTAATTAGCAAATAATTAGGGGGAAAACGAGTGACTGGAACTTTTAGTTTTATCGTTGTTTGCAATTTTTCTTTGAGTAACGGCCGTGTTTCCTAATAACCGTCGAAAGTAATTACACCAGTCTAATTATTAAACACGAAAAGCAAAGTATAGGAGGGGAGCCGGAGAAAAAAAAAAAAAAACTCTGCCTTTGTGGCGGATTAACGGCAATTACTTCTTAATTGGAAGGTCCACGAAAACAAGTAAATTAAAGGAAAATTATTTAATTCGTCAATGAAAGAACGTTTCGTTTAATTGAGACTTTAGGTCGTAAAAGACGGGTGTGGGATCAATTAAGTGGTGCAGCGTTGGAAAAACATAAATGCCTGCTTTTAGATAAGTAAATTCCATTAAGGGACAGGCGAATTTATTGTACGAACCTTGTGGGTGAGAAACTCACGGGAGAAAAGTGGAAAACTGCAGTTTGCTTTCTAAATGTTATTAGCTAAAGTACCCAGCCAAAGATTCTGCTGCATAGCTTGTATGTATTAATTTTTAATGTTTATGGGAAACTATTAGTTAATTACTTGTTTTACTTTAAAGCCCGTTAAATTTTTAGTGGATTTCTTCGGACACAAAATGCGAACTCGTGTTTGTTTTATAGCGTGTGATTTTTATTGTTTACTCAGTTTAAAAAACATGTTCTAGGTTTATTACATACCTAATTTTTATGGGACTTTATGGCTACTGTACACAATAGCATATTATGTCAATAATTATTTCTTAAATTATGAATTAAAAAAAGAAGAGAATATTTTTTTGAGTCGAAAAATTGTTTTCTGATTAACTATTTAATTAATGAATTTGTTATTTCTGACTTTGACTAAAAAAAAACAATCTTTTTTAAATAAAAGTCCCATTTTTATTCTTGAAAATATTTTATGACCCAGTTATTATTCCTTTTTTATAATATTTTAAAGTTCCATAATAAAGAAGTCTAAACTTAGTTTAGTGGAAAACGAAATAAATGGCATCGATTTTTATTTGGATTTAAAATATAAAAATTAAATGACTTCAGTCCCGCAAAGAAAACTGTTAGTGAAAACACTACAAAAAGATAAAAAATAAACTAGTAGGACAAAAAAGGTTAATTGTCAACAAATTTCCCAGGGATATCTTTGGAAAGCCATAAATATGAGCGTTTTCTTTATAAGTAAAACAGATAAAATAAATTTGTCGTTACATAGCGGAACGGGGATGTAAATGATATTACCAAAGCCTGGCACAGCGAAAGCTCACAAAGAAGAGCGAGCGCTAGCTGCACGCAGAGGGAAAAAAATGAAAAGCTTACACTGCGACACACTCCCTATAGACATTTAATATTTATTCAACAATTTTCTCTAATCTTGAAGGCAGCAAAGGAAAGTTTTCCTTAAAGCAAGACCGACCATCAATCTCGGAGATTAATCACGCAAAAGTGGTGGCACGAAATCGAAATTAATTCCATCGAATTCATAACTAAATATTTTCTATAGGTATAGTACACTGTGGTCTGTATTTCGTTTTGGTATACACGGTGCGTGTACACAATAATGATGATTCGAGTCCCATAAAGTGAATATTTGTCGGGTCCCAGTGCAGGCGACGATTTGTCAACGCCACAACTGGAATTGTAGTTGCGGAGGACGGCGAGAATGACTCGAGGGGTGCACAACGAAAGAGATACGTGCATGTCATGTGAATTTATGTGATATTATTGCGCGATACAGGTTATTATATTACGTGAATTGCGGAATAATGGCCATTTATGCACAAACACCGCTTTTCGCAAACTGCAGAATGTTCGGTGGCTCGGTGAGCTCGCTGTGTACACTTGCCGATTGCCGCGTTTCTGTCACGTCCCGTCCCTCCGAACTCCATGACGCACTTACTGTCATTCTAACTCACTGTAATTATTGACGATTTCGTCAGTAGTCTAATTATGCTGCACTATCGATTATTGTTACAGCGGGGTCCGATTTAAAGGCCTCTCTCCTCGATTTCATTTTAATTATTGTGCTAACTAAATATTTCCTATGAATTTTCAATTAAGCTATTTTAAAGTACCTGTCAGTAAATGCTGATTAAAAATAAACAGATTGATTTTAGCTACAAAAATTTGATTTCACCTGCGGGTTAGTATATTAAAAAAGAAAATATTATAAGTATTTAATTTTGATTTTATCAAGTTAAGATTGCTTTAGGTCAAATTAAGTAAGGTTTGGTTCCTCGATATGGGACCTAAGGAAGTTAAGAAATCCTGAAATCAATTTAATATGAATTATTAAATAATTAAGTTGGATTAAAATATTTTTAACACAAATACCTTCAATGCATTGATGTGTATTCAAATAATCAGCTGTTTCCTTGTAAAAAGCCATAACTTTTACTAATTTAGGTCATTACGAGTAGGATATCTCTCGATCTGGTCAACTCTGATTAGGTACAGATGATTAAAATAAGTGGCGTATCCAGATTACGGACTTTCCAAGTATTATGTGGTATATTTAAGACTTAAGGAACTTGGTCCTGGGGGAATACAATTTAAACTTAAATTTAATATAGTCTTTTGCACTAATATTCTAAATTGATACGCTTTATTATCGATATATCAATATGGTTTTTAAATTATTTGTACGGAATAGATTTCCAATGAAATATCTTTAGTTATTTTTTGTTCTTTCTTGCAATTAAAAAAAATGTTTGTAGTAATTTGTACTTTAAAATTTATTTAATATTAACTGCTACATCAGACTGTTAACCATACAGTTGAATATGGGCGCAAAACACTAAGGACAATTTATGCTATAATAGCTTTTATGAATAGTTTTTAAGAATCTTCTTGTAAAAATGATAAAATTCGAAAATTATCCCTTTAAAAAATTAATTTTCTTTCTTTATACTTCAATAAACTACTTTAAATTTTGTACGAGTATTTATTCTCCCTATAAAACAACGAATGGATTTTTTTTTAATAATATCAGAGATAAAACAGAATTATATTATGAAAAATAAGCCAGTAATGTTTCAGCGTTGAACATTTTTTCGTGTTTTTCGATTCCTGAGGGGGTTATCAGGGCAGGTGCTAATGCTTTGTCCGGGGGAGCCCACATATGTTTCCAAATACAGTACACTGTTGTAAAAAAACATAATAAAAATTAATTATGTGCTTAATTAAGGCTTTAAAAGTCATTCGTTTGGTTTAATTCTAAAAACCTAAAATTACGCTAATTTTCATTTCTGATACCTACCAGCATGAAGAAAAAATACCCAAAAAATGTAGCTATAAAAATCAGATGGATAAAACAATGTTGTTTTATAATATGATAAAAGTATTTAAGTATTTAGAAATGCGAACATTTGCGAAAAGTTTTATAAATTATCAGGAGACAAAATTTCGAAATAAAAGCAAGTAATTTTATAGCTTTAATGGTTTAATAATTAACTCATAATAAGGGGATAATTCAATTAGACCGCACAATTATAACAACAGAAAAAAGTTTTGGTACAACTTCATTAAGAATCTAATGAATCGAATAATACATAATTAATATTCATTTAGGGGATAATGAATTTGATTAGAGTAATCAAACGACGTTATAATTTATGTTGCGTGTCCCGACGGCACCCTTCATTAAAAGATTCATGGTGGTTGTTAAATACTCAATAATAAAATGTGGGTCAAATGAATCGAACCGGCGGCAGCCACTAGAAAGGGAAAAAAAGTGCAGACACGTGCTGCAATTGGAAACGCATAGATCGGAACATTAGCGAATGAATATTTATAAAGGGATCCTTGCAGTGTATATAGCGCAATCTAGGACAAAAACAGCAAAAATCCATTTGTTAAATGGATGCGCGAACGATATGATGCGGCCATTTTACAATTAAACGTATGCCAACGGGGACCGGGCGAAGAACTGCGTGCACCAGGTGCTACAAAAGTGGCAGATGTTGACACGGCCAAGGGGTCTAAAGGTAATCTGCATTGGTCATTATCGCTAAGTCAATCTAACAATACACACCCCCAAGAGCAAACACTACGGGCGTGCTTGTGACGGCTTTACGGTTGTGTCTATTGAAGAGATAGGCTCTCGAGAATCCCCCAAACATCAACAATAAAACCTGCAAACATTGTCATCGATCAGGTGTTGATTCTGTCGATGATACAAATGTTTGTCCTCTATGTAAATGTGAGAATTACTCTATAACTAGGCATTTGATTACTAATTGCCCCGTCTGTACGGTGTCCTCATTTACGATTCTGTTTGATTATCAGATTCGCTTGTTAAAAATTCATAAAGAAAAACCATGTTAAATGTAACGGTTGTAGGTTTTCGAATCTTATGAAGGGAGGTATTAATTTCTTAATAAGAGGGAGAGCTTTGAGGGACATTTTCTTTGAGCACATTGATGGTAAGAAGAAAAATGATTTTTATTGGCAAGAAAAAGCAAAGAGGATTATGTACCTACCATTGAAAGCCAGTTAGTCTAGACTCTAGACTATAAGCTAGAAAATGAACTTAAGAAAATATGTTAGCTCAATTTTGAACGATGGGGAAATTATAATAATTTTAAAATCTTTATTTTTTACTAAAAATTATAATTATTTCACAGAATGCATCTCTTTTCAAACTCGAAAATTATTACATAATCTTTGGCCACCCTATATGATATAATTTTAAAAGTATTGATGATGATGACTAAAATACTCTCCCTCTATCCGCAATTATGGTATACATTTCAATAAAAGTCTTTTATTAACGAAGATAAATATACTGTATCGGTTTTAATTATTCCACCTTGATTATTTAGATAGTAGTCGGTGTCCAAAATAAATTATAGAAACTTATAATTATAGTTAAAATGGAAAAAAAACATAAAATCAAAATCACACCTATTCAGAAAAAAATATGGGAGATATAATAAATCAAAATAGTGGTACAATTAACGAAGTTGTAACTAAATTCGTATATTGTGAAAAATATTAGATGTACTTAAAAAAATGTTCTGAAAAAATTAAAAATATGTAAAAAAAAAAAAATAAAATTATGTTAATTTTTTATGTTTCAATAATTTTTTTTTAAATAATAGGTATTTCCATACCATAATAAACAAAACGAGGAATGGAATAATATAAATATTGAAATTGATACCATAATCTGGGGCAGAGGCATTATCATTTCCACCAAAGAAAAAATAAATAAATTAAAAAAAAACTGAAATTGATAAATTTTTAAATACCGCAGGTTAGTCTTTTTTTAATTTTATAAAACCAAGTAGAATAAAGAAAATTCGGAAAATATAACATAAAAATTTTCATCGAGAGCAATAGCGATAGAGAATGAGAAAAGGGGAAGGAAAGAGTGATTTTTTGTGACCTCAACTGAAGTCATTTACATATTCGACAGTATTTTCGTCAGCTGTAATTTCCACGATTTTCCAGATTGAATTAAGCAGTCATGTGTGGTTTATGGTCAGTACAAGGGAGTATCGTGATAAAAAGCCATTCGGGCAACTCTAGAATTTCCACCCCCCAGCATTGGATGCATGTGTGCGAGCGTATAATAAGTAAACGGTTGCCATTTATATCTACGTGCAGAGCAAGAGCAGCAATTTAATGTGCACACATTCTCATTTAATAATCATTACACGAGTACACGTTGTCTATTTTATTATCCCATCAGCGCGCAATTTAAGATGGATCATTTTTGCCCCCCAGAATAATATTACTTAGCCCTCGAAAACAAATTACTCCTAAATTACAATCCACTTACGAGGCGAAAGCGTTTTGCAATTTATTCTCTGACACACAAAATTATTCCGAAAATACGGCCGTTCTGCTTTGTGTATACGCATTTCACTAATCTCTATTTTATTTCACTTTAAACAATATATACTATCTACGCAATACGCAAAGCTCACGAAATTCAATATAGAATCTAATGCGTGGCATTTGCCAAGCACGGGATTTGGCACTACGTAGTATAAAGCTTTTGATGGAAAATACGTCGTTCATTGTGAAAACTATACCACTATAACTCTATAAGGGGATTGCGAATTAATGCCGAAACTTCATAAGTTGGTGATATTTGTAAGGGATTATGGCAGGCAAAATGTCATCCGTGGCGGACGTTTATAGTCGCCCGAGTTGATCAAATGCTGGACCCAAGGTGGTAGGTAGATGACCGAGGATGTTAACGGGTTATAAAAGTGACCATATTATCCCGGAGTTTGCCGGCCCGGCCACTGCTGCCCATTATATGCTCGATTAAACCGCATCAAGTGAAGAGGCCGAATATGAAAGCTCGCACTTTCGGACCCCATAAAGCAAAAGCTATTCTGCACGTACGCCCAGATGCAAAGATAATTAATGCAATTTACTAAACATCGATATTTGTTTACAAATGCTCTATTTGGCTAATATGCATAAATAAATTTTAGCAATATACATTAATGTAGATAGGTATATTGTATTTACTTGTAGTTTCCGGTTAATAATTTGTTATATTTGTTTATTTACTTAACTTATTTTAATAATTGCCTTGTGTAACTTTGTTATCCCATTTTAAATCAGTTCTTTTTTTGTGAATTGTGAATTGTGAAGGCGCCAGGTAATCTATTAAAAACAAAAACTTCTAAAAACAAAGGAAATTACAAAACAAAAAGTGGTGCAAATTAAAAGAATAACACAAAATTAAATTAATTTTCCACAATAAAATTAGCAAATTTAATTGTTGTTTGTTGATTTAACGTTATTAATATGGTAACAAAATTATTGGTTATTTCTTGAAATATTATAGCGCATCATAAAATAACAATTTATGACATTGACAGCAATAATTTGTTTATAATGCTAGTAATGAAGGAAGTCAAAATTACCCATAAGAATTTGCAATGATAAATAAGAAGAAAATTTACGGGTTGTTTAAAATTGCGAGAAAATGTAATAAACTTTTGCGTCACTGCAACTGGAAATTTTTTGAAATAAATTAAATTGTAGAGGAGATACCAAAAAGCGGCTCATAAATAAATAATTGCAATGAAATGCTTAGCAAACAATGGTTTACCATATTCGAATTTTAATAAATTTTATTTATATTAAATCGTCGTATTCATTTTAGGGATGCAGCTTTATTTATTTCGATAAAACAAAGTTCCAGATACCGTAACTCTTTGTATACCGCACTTTATTGCCGAATAAAATATAGTAATGGTATTTATTATTAGCAGCAATGTGCATATAAATATATACTTTTTACGATTCACGTTTCGATGACTTTTATATGCGCCGCAATACGTAAAGGGTGTAAATTTCGATTTTTTTTATTGCTACACATATGCGGATTTTGCATGTCAATTTGCAAAAAAGCCGAAAATGCTTTAAATTTTAATGTGATTTGATTAAATTACTTTATAACTTCCTAATTTTGTTTACATTTCAATAATATTAGTTATTCAAGTTTAAAAAAATGGCATATTTTAAAATTAGTAGACTATAATTCCAAATGAGTAAATTTAAAAGGTAAAAGCAAAAAACGCAAGACGCAAAATATAAATTCGTGGCTTTTCTTTGCTGAATAAACAAGCATTTTTTCTGCAAACACCAGTTCAATTGCAAATATTTATTTTGCAACCAAATACCGCGCCGTAATTATTTCGCGAAATAAAAAAGGCGTCCGAATCAAAGGTAAATATTGAATATTTTGTCGATAAATGTTAGTTCATCTATTTTTAGGTTTCCTGTACTCTATTCGAAATAGTTTGTATTACGCCATTTGCCTGTATCCATTAAATAAATTATAGGTTTAATCAAAGCTGTAATAAAAGAATAGTGTGTCATCAAATTTTCTCTAAATATCTTGCTGTGGGTTCATTTCATTGGATAAACATTATAAATTAAAAGTAGCAAACAAAAAACAAATTCCCGAGCAATGTAATATAATGAAAGCGAACAAAGAAAATTACGTACGTACAATTTAGTAATGCACAACAGACATAATTCCATAGAGAGCTTTTAATATCAACAAAAATGCGCTTTCGCTGGCCACCGTTTTGTTTGTCGGCTGAAACCTATCGGAAGGAAGGAGCAAAAGTAGATGATGATGGTACGCGCGTTCGAATAATGCAATTTTCACGTTGGCCTCACACAACGGAAAACGTTCGCCCTGATTACAGACAATATCGGAGCACAATTCCATTAGACAAATGAAAATAACCGGAGCAGCTTCAGCGCAACAGTCGGTCCGTCCTGCCGTATACCCACTATGTCGGATCGACGGTGTAACTTTCGATATTAATCCCGGTTCGGAAAAAAGCGCATGCAAAATTTAGGCGCTCCGCGTTGTTCGACTCCAAATGTTACATTATTGATTAAGACACATCGGCTAAATATTTATAAGTGCAGCCTGTGTGTTCCCCGGCGCGTCTCTGGCCTGTCAAAAACAATGAATTATTTAGCGACGAGATTTCCGTGCCGCAATTCACAACGGGGCTTGACGCATTAAAATAAACAAGTGGAAACAATAACCTGCCGAGAGAATGTATAAACGATCGAAGTTTAATGTCTTTCGAATGGTCTATAAAATGGACTTTCGTTATTATCGTCGTCCTGCAGACGTGCGAAATGCCATCATTAGATAAGCTGCATATAAATAAGTCCACCATTATGTGTGCCAATAGCTGAAAATTGAGATCGTATTATTTTTACCGCTGTTTTATCAAAATTTACAATTTCCCAGCTGAATTGTGTCTATTAATGCATTTTACCGGCGCCTTCACATTCACTGACATGATAATTTTTTGGATCAAACACCAAAAACAAACATTGCCTTTCTTTTTATATATATAATGTACTTTTTCTGTGCTTTGAGCACAGGGAGGCTATCGACCCGAAGGTCCTTCGGCCATGGTGATGGGGATGCCTACCCAAACACCACTACCCATATCTTGCCG
>JASKGO010004255.1:0-16556 GCA_030556065.1 Holobus sp. GC000080
TACCGCGTTTTTTTTAACAAATCTATACGAACATAGCGACACTAAACAGATTATCCTGAAACTAACTCGAGCCGCTAAATTCAAACAGTCCGCGTATTTTTTGAACAGACCTCGTATTAAATCTCATTTCATTACTAAAAATGCAAATTTATAAAGACAAAAGTTTTCCAAAGTCAAAATAACTAAAAAAAAAAAAAAAATCAAATATGATTTATCAAGTATTGCATGTACAAACTGAGTGGTTGTTATAAGGCTTATAGCATACAGTTTTAGATGAGATAAAGAGATAATAAGTTTCCGAATTAGTATTCAGTGGAATTAATTTATAGAACATAATAATTAGCAAGTGCGAAAGGACATATAAGGTGCCGGTTAAGAAGGGAGAAGAGAGTGGAGAAAGTACAAATGAAGGAGAGAAGTGTTTTGTTGGTTAAGTAGGCGTTCACCCTATACGTTAGTGGGGCTTATATTGTTTAACTTGGGCCAAAGTCTTATAATTGCTTGTGTAAGGGTCATTGCAGCCAGCTATAATTTCGCTTTTCTGTATGCATCACGTCTTCATTTAGAGACCGTAAGCTGACCCGAGGCAAACAACCTGATGGTCCAGCCAGACGACCGACACTCTAAGCAAATCGCAAACAATTCGACTAAGGGTACATCTTGTCACCCACTTCTAATCTCATTTCAACCATCTTCATCTTTACTTTTACCTAAATCACCTAAATATACAATAATGTTTATAGACTACGAAACAAAAACAAAATTTGAAATGTTTTTCTTATTAATTTCAAGTGAATTTTCGTTAATTATTTATTATCAGTATGTTGTAATTAATTAAAACACAAGAATTTAATACCGAGCATATTTTTGGTGAATGTAATTGTTCGGCCGGTAAGCCATCCTAAATAAATTGGTTAAAGGGATAAAAGGCACTTAAAAACCGCACACTCTTTTACGAGCTTTTTACACTTTTTGTGCCCGCGGCCGTAAAGTATGCAGCACTCGCGCGTGCATGAAAAAATGCCCTTCAGATTTTTGTGCGTTTTCACATTTGCTGTTTGCTTTTAGACGCACTGCGCGTAATTACGTAATAACTTTTTGTGTAAGTTGCGTATATTTCGTATACGCAATTTGTACCCTCTCGTTTATAATTTCGAGCGAGCGATGCGTGAAATTCGTCGGTACTTTTCGCTTGCACAGCGCTCAACTACATTAACTGTTATATAAAACAATAGTTGGCAATTTTAACAACGACCGACGAAATATCGTTATATGGACACAACAAAGTGCATTTATTATTGGCAATTTAAAATATATAATAAAAAATTAAATGTTTGCCCACTAAATACAACAAATTTCCACTAAAACACGGAAAGTACAAACAAAACAGTTAATTAAAAAGTAATTCTCGGCATTTTTCGGTTGGCGCTTTAACTAAAACAAACTCGGAGCACACAACAAAAAAAAAAAAAACAAGTGCGATTAGGGTTCGCAGAGTGTTAAGGGCGTTTTTTTAATATAACTCGATTATACGAGGAGCTAACTTAAATGAGCAAAAAACTTTCCTTTTGCTGGATACTTTTCCTCAGAAAAAATAACAAATAAATGGAAAAACAAAGACAAAATTTTTCAGCAACTTAACTCAAATCCATATTTGCAAACAAGTCTGAAAATGGTACAACAATAAATGCGATTTGTTAGGCGAAAGCGCAACTTTGCCATTTGATTTCCCGCGAGTGGAAACACTAGGAAATTCGCTCTACGTACCCAATGATTCTGATCGCGCGAGCAGAAAAAAGAAGGAGCGAGAGCAAAAGAGCCGGCCACTCGCCGTGTGTCATAAATCTTGAAAATCAATGTCGACACGTTGGTAGACGTTTTCAGCGCACTCCTTTCAGCGTCCGACCAACATTTTCCACGATCCTGTCTTCTTCGTGAAAACTCCTCAGATCCTCAGACCCAGAGACGATGTAATATGTGCACGTGTTGCTTGCCCCATCCACAGGTGAATATAAATTTTCTTTTATCTCCTTGATACTTTTCCCCTGTCTTAAAAAAATCTCTCACTTGCATATTATTTCTATTTGTGAAAACTTGAAAACTGATTTTGACTTGAAAATAAATTACTTTTTGCTTCACATTTTAATTAATTATATCAAATTTTGCTTTTGTCAATTTTTCCAGCATTAATTCACAGAAAGCAAACATACAAAGCATCTTAAAAAAACTACTACTACAAAGAAAATAGCAGAAGTAATATTAAAAAAAAGTATTATCGCATTGCAAGTAATTGGCACTTTATTTTCGCAATTGCTAAGAGTTTGCTATAAAACTCGAGTAATAATAAACTTTTACCTAGTCAGCCAGCGCATAATACACTCCATAAAAATGATCAAAGCTGGTCGCAGAGGAAGAAAGTCCAACGATTACGATTATTATTATAATAATAGAGTTGCGCTAGTTGCGAGCCTTAACCATTTGCATATTGTAATGTAATAATTGGGAGGCACCGAAGAAGACAATTCCACTTTGTGCTCATCGTTTGCAGAGGCAGTAGTTGCGCATTGCCAATGCTTTCCTATAGTCTGCTCACTACTACAGCCAGTACACCTATACACTGTCGTCTCAATATTATGCGATGTGTAGTGAGAAGAGCGAAATCTAATGATTATTATGTCGAATAGATAGATATAGAGAGAGAGAGAGATTCACGCTCAATTCCAATACAACGTTCCATTCAGGACCTTATTCCGCAATACTCTACATGTTTAATACTTGATACAAATACAAACACAATGAACAATCTATCTGTTCGATTATTGTGCACATCAGTTCCAATGCACAACAAGCATATTATAATCATTACTATTATTATATTAACCGATGCAGGAGACGAGCAATTAATTTCGGAAGCGCAAATTAATTGAGCAATTACTACTATATTACTTGTGACAATATTCGTTATTTTTGCAGTAATTATTATTATTTAAATAGTTATTATTATAATTTGCTTTTCCTTTTTATGTAGAAATGTAAAAATTGTTAAGAAAATTTCCGCCGGAGAATTTCATCTTTTAAGGTAGCTTAGTGGTTCGGAAGCTCTTTTTTTTCGATTTGAATTATGAAATCTGTTAGGAACTCCTTTATTTCCGGCCTAGCATCGTAAACTTTACTATTTTGATAGTTTTGTAATTTTATTTCGAGTTGTTTTGCAGTTGCTACTTACAAAAGATGTATTCTCTCTATTTTTGAAAGCAAGAGCTCGCGGAATAATAAAAAAGAAGACATAAAATTTTTATTACAACTAAAAAATAATAAATCTTTAAAGCTCTTACCTTTTACTTTAACGACCCACTTATGCTTAGTATTTCCTTTTTTTTCAATCCCTTTCAATTAGCAAGTTGAACTGCACGAAAATAATCTTTAAAAATCGCCTTAAAATTACATGGAATTTGCGCGAAAATTTAACATATCAAAAGTAAACAGTTTCTTTTATTAAAAATTCATCGAAGAAGAATATTCTGGCTCTATAAATAAAATACTGCACTTGCAAAGCCTCTTAACTTTTTAAAGTCTCTTTAAAGTTGACTTTAAGTCGTCATAAAAATTCAAATTTATTTATTTTAATGTTGTTACATAAAATTCCTTCTTGCAAGTGTTGTAAAAAGTAATTTTATAATCAAAAGATATGCTGTGCCGAATGTAAAAAGAACAAATAGTGATTTTTCGTGGGACTTGCGGAAACTTGCTGGCCAGTGAACATAAATCTTTTATTTACAATCGACAGTAAAATATAATAGTATTCCGTTTGAGGGTCCTTCGACTGCTTTAAAAAGCTCTTTCGATGGTCTTTTAATACATGGAAATAAATACGGAATAAAAATGTTATTTGTATTTGAGGATTTTAATTTCTAAATCTTATGTAAGAAAATATATAATCTAATATACTATGTGCATCGCATTATAAAGTCCTAGTTTCTTTGAATAGCGCCGATTTTATAATAAGAAAACATCAAATGCAGGTTTTTTTTTTAATGGCTCTTTCAGATGAATTTTTCCTTTTTGAAATTTTATTTGACGGACTTAAATTTACACAGCATCAATGCTAAGATCACATTTAAAATATATAAAAAAAATCGAGCTGATGAATACAGGGTAACTGATTGAATCCATCTGTTAAAATAAATTTTATTTCGAAGTAAGTAAAACATTCGAAAATTTTAATATTGCGTTTAATTAATAAGACGAATTGACAGGATTTTTTCACAACTTCATTATTTTAAAATGCATTCTATATTTTTCACTTTATTTTTAAATATGACATAAAATTTAAATACTTTTGGTTCCACTTTTATTTTTATATTTTAATAACTTTAAGACATATTAAATTTTTATATCCAATTGGAAAAATTTTGTTACATCCTTCCTAAGTCGTAAATTTTAAAACAATGAACAAATATTAAAATTTTTTGCTCAAATGGCAATAGAATATTGCTGAAAACTATTGAAAATGTTAAATTTGCAAGGAATATTTTCCTCTATTAAAATATGTTTAAATTTATAGTTTTAAATTAGGGAAAACATAATTTTTTCAATTAGATTGGCTATAAAGGACACAACAATAATTTTAAAGTTATTATCATGCTTGATACTTTATTTTTTGAGGAAAAAGTAAATTGCTTAGTACGATCATAGAAAATATCCTAAAATTTTCCAATTTTGTAGATAAAAATTAATATCTCGTAAAGTTATTAAGATTTAAAAATAAAAATGCAGCTTAAATCAATTTAATTTTAAGCCTAAAAAGATATTTAAACAGATGGGTTCAATCAATGACCCTGTATACCTAAACCAATATAAATTGGGAAATGCTGTTCGCATTTTGTGTGTGTGTGTGTGTCTGTGCGTTCTAATTCGAATGGAAGCTTACTTTATGTTACCTGTTTTATTTGATGGTAATAGTGGCAGCACTCGCTCGTTCGAATATCCGCCTTGTTTGGAGGATTCGAAATAAAAGGTTTGTTTCATAGTTGATTTCACACGCTTCTCTCTTTCCGATCCTGTTTGTTGCTCTCCAGCGAGTCTTTCATTTATGAAAGCTTTCTGCATTTGAATTCGCCGATAACAAAGAAAGAGCGGAACTTTATTAATATAACATTTCGTTGCAAAACTTTCATCGCATACAATCAACACACATACACACACACTAACGATAATGAAATTTATGCTATCGTTTCCGGAACTCATCAATATCAAACATCTTTTACTGCATTATAATACCGACAGATGGAAATCGATTTTCGCCGTGAAATTCCTCCCCGAAGAGGAACGCGCAACCCGTGTTTTCCTTATTGCAATTGCAACATAATGGAATTTGCAGGGGCAAAATTTAATTAAAGTATTTGCGTCAAATGCAGCCACAAAATGATCTTTGCAATTGTCCTGCCGTCATAAAGTTTACGTTAAAGGAAACGACATAAAAAAGGAAACAAACAATGGCGCAATCGAATCTATTGAGAATTTGCTCTGGAGCTTTATATGTGCTTTATAAGCCTCGTAAAAATATAGTGAAATTTTATTTCCATTATTATTGAAATGAAATTTACTTTTATCCGAAAATTATTTTATTGTTTCTTGCTCTACTGATGAGAAATAAATTTATTTCTTTTCGTCATAAAAAAATAAATAACAAAAATGAAAATATATTTAGTTTTAAGTTTTGCTAAATATATTCATAGCTTTGCATGGCTGATGAAATTTCCAACAAGTTCTGCGCGTTGGTCCTTTGATTAAAGGCTCAAAAAACTAGAGACAGCTGCACTTTGCTCAGTTTTACAGCTTGTCACAGAGTTAAATCATCGTAAAAGGAAGCACAATGTTTAGTGTCGTCCCATAATGAAAAGCTTATTAAATAAAAAGACATTTTCCGATTTAATTACGTAAAGCGATGGAAAAAGTGGAAAGTTTCACATCCAGCCATGCGTGTGGCTTCGTCCCAAATGTATCCGTGCAATACTGTCTGCCATTACGTAAACTGTAATTTAGATGTTAACTGGAAATAACTTGATTAAATTTCCTTCAGTGCAATTTTTCTTTCTTCTTTTCTTCTTTTCTTTCAAAGTCTCCTCAAATTGATGTAAAGAATTTTAGATCCAATTACCTGGGTGAAAATTATCATTAGGAAATTAACTGAAAATATTTAGTAAGATGTAAAGAAAACCTAAATATAAAGAAAACTCAATTTGAGAAAATTAAGAATTACTTTTGATTTAGATAATTTTTTTTGTAACTAAATAAATTAACAAAAAAAAAATACTAACAGCAAAAAATAAACAAAAAAGTAATATAAATTACATTTAAATTTTATTTATAAAGTAATTCACAAGAGACAAAATTAACTTAAAAAGAAAATTACACTATCGAAAAGCTTTGGTATATAAATAGATTGGCTTAAGGAGGTGAGAATCACAGGAGCGTCAATAATGATGCAAAGTGGTCGGATAGTGAGGAGATTGAAGCGCCAGATGATGCTGCTGATGTTGGAAATGGGAATTGCGTGCCAGGGCTTCCTGATGGGCGGCGAAATGCAGAGCCTTAGCGTACTCCACTTCGGCGGTGTCCAACGGACGACCGTCGTGTCCTATTTGCGGTATCTCGTGGGAATAAGATTGCGTTCCGTAGTGAGGTTCGTGATGCTGATGGAGCGCATAGGAGTCGCCGTGGAACGACGAGGACGCCGAATATTCGCCGAGACCTCTTTTGCGCCGCCGATGATGTTGCACGCCGTGATGATGCAGACGAGCGAGAGCTTTGTGCACTTCGGCGAAATGATGAGCTTTCGCCAGTTCTACCTCGGGAGTGTCCAGCGGACGGCCGTCGTGACCGATAAGGGGCTCGTGATGACTTGTTTCGTACGCCGGATGCGAGTACTGCTTGTGATAATGGATCGGATGATGCACCACGCCATTATGCTCTTGTTGCTGATGATGTTGTAGATGGTGATGATGCTGGTCGTGGTGATGTGACACGTGTTGAATGGAGTATCCGTAATGATGCTGATCGTCTCCCGAGTGAGACGGGAGCGACGGTAGGGACGGCAGGGACGAAAAGGACGAAAGGTGGTCGCCTTGGAAGTAGGGTAGCTCCTCAAACTGCTGATGGGGATCCTGGAGGTGGTGGTGCTGGAGGCCTGCACGTGCGGCCGCGTGGGCTGCCAAATGTTCTGCTCTGGCGTGCTGTACTTCCGGTGTATCGACCGGAACTCCGTCGTGGATTAGAGGTTCGTGTCCGAATGATGGAGTCCATCCTGCCGACGCCAAAGTGGCCGCACAACTCACCAGTAACTAAAACGTCAATAAATTTTCATTTTTGCTTACTTACAATTTTTTTAATTTAAATTTAAAACACCAGAATTTTTCGTTATTAATTGTTATTAATAATTTAAAATTTAAATAAATTTAGCTAAACTTTAAATATTTTTTCTAAGAAAATACCAAAAATAAAATGCCTAAAAGTAATGTTTTCGTAAATTCTAGGTACTTACAAGCAATCTCATTTGAATTATGTATTGTTTGTTTCTAGTTAAACCTCCTAGATTCACTAGGACTGTTTAAACTGAGTGTCTTCGGCTAATACCGCGTAATATATTTATACTTTCCTCCTACTTCGGTGCATCGTGACGCGAAATAGAGCAAAACTTACTTAATTGCGTGCATCTATTATTATGTTATTACAAAACATGTTCTTCGATTAATAGTTTTCTTTTCTATTTTGCGCTATATTGCAAAATGCACATATTCACATTTATACCGCCAATTAACTTTGGCTTACCTGCATCCATTGCATGCTATCTCTTAATTGTTTGCGTGCGATTTTATTAATAGTGGGTATCTATTGTTTTTAATATCCATAAACTTTTAATTACCATTATTGTTTTCCGAATAAACACAAACGCATATTGTTGCCTTTTTCAATGAATTCATTAAATTCATATATTCCTGATTGTAAAAAAACACCATGCAATTATAAACAACCGACAGTTTTATTTAAATTTCAAAAATGAAAATGATATGACTCCAATTTATTTAACTTGAAAACTTGATTTAATTTGCTGCGGCTTAATTTACAAATAAATTATTATTTTATTTTTAAAATAACTATGAATATTTATAATTATGCGATTTATGTGTTTGCAAAATAAAACAAAGTCGCGTAATTATATGAGAAAAGCATAAAAAAAACTGCGAATAAAAGCAAATTTAAGCAATTGTATAATAAAAAGTAGGTGAATTTCTTAGTAAATAATGAAAGATTGTTTTATTAATTAAATAACAAGTCATAAATTTATTTATGAGCTGCTTTGTTTAAAATCTAGATGAGAATTCACTTTTTTCATCAGATAAATATAATTATAATTTTTAATTTGTGTTTATTTAAGTAAAAAATTATGTTTTAAGTGAAAGCAATAATATAAAAAAAGAACATTTTATTTATTGAAATTCATACAAAAACCATCAAAAAGTTAATGGAAATTTATTATGTAAAAGTAACAAAAGTCAAAGAGAGAAGAGATTCACAAAGAAAGCTTCAATTATATTGAAGGGCCATTAGTCGTTTGAATAAACCATTGCAAATTCATCGTACGTTAGTAATTTATAAATCGCCGGGTCTGCATCAGAAGTATCTAAAAAGTAAAAGACGGACCGAATGCGGTTCGCTGCTACAAACTATACTAGTGCTCCAGTAGTGAAATGAATATTTGAAATTCGCATCGAAATAAAAAGGGGTCGATGCAATAGTGGAAACACATTCAGCGGCAGCAAATACGAGACGAGGATATGCAAGAACCAGGGATGATGCTCACGACTAGTCCGTCCGAGTTATTTTTCATTAAGCGTGCCTCGAATATTACGTGTGGTATATACTATTATTATAAATATTAATATTTTCATGTGCATTGCTCTTGGTTTCTGCTGCTAGCTTGCTGCTGCTGCCACTGCCGGATATTGCACTCATCGTCATTCCGCAGTTCTGCATATTATTTGTAGCTGCTTACCGACAACTCCGAATGCTCGAAACACATATTCCACCCCGAAATTCCAATTCGCCTCTGGATCCAATAATATTTTCCTCCCTTTTTTCTCTGTTTACTGTATTACTGTATTCAGCTTTTTAAAATACTAAATAGAAATACAAAAATTTCGTAATACACTTTTCCAACTGAATTGAAAATAAAAATAAAGATTGTATCAATAAAATATATAAAAAAATAAAATATATTCAAATATGCAAATGGCAATAATTTCCCAACGGATGCACCCTGTATAATATGCTGTGTGGGCGGTCGAAAATAAACAAGTGCGCGAAATTTGCACGCGGATTTTTTTTGAGCCCGCTGAGAATTAATCAGTGACGAACATGTTGCAATAAGGGTGTAGGAAAGGAGTACGGTGCGGAGGCGGCGGCGCCTTTGAGATTGAGGAATACTTTCGCACTTAGACGGGGCTATTTGAACGTCGCCGTCGCCGCATTTAGCTTCACAATGCAACTATGGTGCTTATGTGAATGCATATTGCACCCTTGCATTTCCAAATGTTAATGTCAGTTCGCACAATGGGCTCGTTTACACATCGAATGTCTTTCGAACGTGCACTCTATGCTTCTTCGGGCTCATCATTGTGCGCTAGACTTCCATTATCAGCGTGCAATCAGCTAAATTATGGAATCCCTAATGAGGAATAATATTTTCCTTTCTTTTCATTTCATCTGTTTGAAGTTTGCATTAAATTCAGTTAAATTTTTTTAATGAAAATTCACAGCTACTGCTTTGACTTCAATGATATTTAAAGAAAGGCTTTATTAGATTAGCAAATATAACTAAAAAGTAATTAAAATTAAAGCAAAGTAAAATGATTTCAAAAGCTTTTAGAGTATTTGCTAGAGTTAGAGTAAAGTAAAGCAACTGTTGCTTTATTTAGAAACAATTGTAACAACTTAAAAGATATGAAAACCGTATTACGAAATTAAAATTTGCTAATTAAAGAAACACTGCAAGAGAACAAGAATATATAATTACAGTTAACAAAATACGTTAAATGAAATTAAAGCATGAAATAAAAACGAAAGAGAGCACATAATTAGTTGGCGCAACTTTAGCGATTATTGCATTTTGCATGCTTGTAATTTGCATTAATATGCTGAAGCCGAGGAGAAAATCCGAAATATTAAATTACACTTGTTGCAGCCCTGCTAGCTGATGCCCGGAAAGTTTTCTAAATATTTCGCCGCCCCGATTTCTTTGTGCGCGCCGCTCCGGCACAAAGCATGGGCAATTTTAATATTTAATTTTTAATTAATGCCTAGAGAGGTAATTAATTTCGTCAAAGCAAATCATAATGCGTGGGTGTTAACAGGTGGGGAGCTGCAAAAGTTGTGCGGTTAATAGACACGGTCTCTGGCTCACGTGGAGCCCGGAAGGGTGAGAAAGAGAGACACCGGGGTGGAAAAAGGGCAGGGGTTGCTGCTTTTAAAGTGTTTGCCTATCGTGCGACACTAATCGCGCGCGTTCATCAATCAAAAAGTCGTACGTGAACCGTCGCGATAATCGCTGAATTTGTTGGCTTCCCGACGATTTAACCGAAAGGGCGCTAAATCAGTGGAAAATTTGCTTGCCTCGCTCCAACCAATGATAGAATTCAAACATTTTAATAACACTAAATCAACGATCGCGCCCGCGCCACGCACAAACACACAAAGAACGAGACGCAAATAAACCGTATTTATGGCGTTCCGAGTGTCTATATCTTTGCGTTTTTACCGTCCTGCGAGTGGTTAGGCGTCGCTACGTTTCTTTGTTATTTTTTTCGTTTTTGCTACACAGGACCCTTCATTTCCGATTTTCCAAATTTGTTTGATTGCTTTTTTCGATTTTGAAATCATGGAATTTATTATTTTTCTGTATTTTTGCTATTAAAAAAGAAAAAAAGAAATTACTAAGAAAAATGTCTGTTAAGGTATGAAAAATTAGAATCAGATTTATTTCTACAAAAAGCAAACGTAGACACCCTGTAAAATGGAATATTCGGCGACGCCAAGGAAAAAAATCCTCCCTCGATATTTATTATTTGTGCCGTTAGTGCTTACGCAGATAATTATAATGCAATAAGTATGAATTATATTTGCAAGTTGGCTCGAGCCGCGCCGCGCGGTTCCTTATACTATAGTAGTAGAATAAGGGAAAGTTGAAATATTTGACGAAACAAAACAAATTAGAAACATTTGTTTCTTTGTCTGGCTCCGCTGTTTGAATTAAGTTAACAGCGTAAAGAACTCAGAGTGCATAAAGTTTTAATTGTTCCCAAAGAACACGTGAGTTAGATTACCGCTATTTTTCCATTTCTTTTTCACCACTTCTTCTCTCCTTCGGTCGATCTTTTTTCTTTTTACGTAACATCACTTTTCAGCTGTACCATCTAAATTTCTTACTTTTTTTTTGCTTTTTCTTTACCACGGAGGAGAAGAATTTCGGTAGTAAAGTTATATCTTAATGGTTTAAATTGGATTAAATTTCATGCTTTATGCATTTTTATGTAAATATTGTGGGTTATTAATTAGTTTTGTCGCTTTTTTTTTTAAGTTTCGAAATTGTGTTTTTTTGTGAAGAAATTATTAGATAATGGTAATTAAAACAAGCAACATTTTGTATTTTCTTAATAATTAATAATTTAAATTAATGTTTTAAGCAATTTCAAGTTGAAATTGAATGTGGTGAAATTTGTCATTGGAATTTCAAACAGTAATAAAGTACACTGCATTTAACTTTGAGAAACAAAGCACACACACGCCCAAGTAAGACCCTTAAATTCTCCGAAGAAGAAGTGTGTGCTAAATTCGTGTGGCAAATTTCCTAAAACAAAGAACAATTAAGCAAATTAGATAAAAACGCATCCACGCAAGCTGTAAAGCTGTAATTTATACACCGCGGCAAAGGAAAATGCAATATGTGTGTGGCGGCTTAATGAAACTGCGAGTTTTTCCGCGCTATAAAATTTTCATGACACTTTTGTAGGAAATCTGCCATAAAAATGCTACATTTGCAAAGTATTTTTCGTTTTGCCGCCATTGAGAACGAAGTCCATAAACAGCTATACAGCTCAACATAATGCAGATGCACTAAAGGCGGTTTGGCTTTGGCGACAGAATAGAAGGCAGCAACAGTAGTGGTGGCCGGTCGAAATTGAAGAGCATCGGTGCTTTTCGATCGTAATTAAATCGACTCGGCTACTGTTGTGCGTATTTACCAGAGTGCATCAAAGCGTGATGATGATGAGCAACGGCGATGACCACCGTCGAGCACAATCAATAACTAATAAAATTCGACTCCTCCGCTCCACTTCGCTCTCTTGGTCTCTGTCCTCTGGTTTATTCAAATGCGACCACCTGCACGAATTTGACAAATTGCTCTATGGGCTCGTCGGCCGGCGCAATAATTTATTTATTCCGTGATCGAATTCAATTTCCAGACTGATTATCGCAGTACAACGCGCGCTGCGCTCGCCGTTGTTCCGAAGGATATAACGCGAAAAACTCTCTCACTTGATGCATCGTTTCATAATAATCGCATCATCTCGCCGCTTTTATGTTTTATCATCGTAGTATAATGAAACACCGCATTATTAATCCCGGCGCTTGTATAATTATGTATGCTCTTTTGTTATATACTTTCGATTTGTTTTGTTTCTGATTAATTGCTTTCCAGAACAATTTTGGTCCTTTTAGTTTCCGAATTGTTAGGTATTTATTTAAATAATTTATCAGTTTTAGGTGAAAATAACTGACAAACAGCTGAATTGGGGAAATATTTTCGAACAAAATAAGCCGCGGGAAAAATGGTGGAAAATATTTAGATAAAATAATGAAAATGAGATTATGCAAAGTCACCATCAACAACAACAATAATAATATCTCGTCGTTTGCATAAGCGTATTTTCTTTGATTAATTATTCACTTAGCTGCGGCAGAGAGAGAGTAAATCGAATTGTGCGTCTCCTCCGAACATAATCAAATTATGAAAATTTCCCCCCTTCAATTTTTCCCACTTAATCGGCATAATAACAATAAATATTAAAATATTCAAATTAGTTTGTTTTTGTACGTTTCTTTCTTCGCTCGCAGCACCAGCGACTGCGTCATTGTATACAGCATCCAGCGGAAAATAAATGCAGCAATGCGAAAAATTGTTTTGCGGTTAATGCAACTTTCCTTACTTACTATCTCGCCGGTCTTGCTGTTCCATTATCCGGCATGAATTGCTTATAACGACCATCAAAGCGCGAAATTGCAAAAACGGCCAAAAAATAGACTTTAGAAATTATTAGCTCTAATCGGTACGGCAGCTTTTAATTAGTATTGTGGAAAATTAGTCACTCGACCTGGGCAGTAATTGGAGTACTAACACTAAGCTTTGATAGGATTTTGCTCTTCCACTTTATACACATTTATACACTATGTACATTCTCAGCGACTGCATGTATTGGTGCGTGGATGCTGGAGACACCTGTAGCAAACTGGTGGACCATTAATTGACCGGAAGTTCAATAAAATCTATCTATTTATAATTACTTTTCCTTTGCGGACTACAGTTCCCCTTTGGCGCTCGTTCAAAATAACCCAAGCTTTTACGGAAAACATTTTTTTTTATTCATTCTATTGAATTTTCTGTTGTATTTTCGGAGTGAAAATTTTGTTGAAAAAATAAGTATTTATTTTGGATTTTTGTAACAAAGTTTTGATTTTATGTTGTTTACAATTTTTTTTTTTGGTGATTTAAATGAATTTTCCATTTTGTATTAGCTTAGAAATTATTTATTTTAGTAGAAAAGTTTAATGGTACAAAAAATAATTTGGACGTACAAAAAAACATTTCAGCGTTATAGTACATTTGAAACAATGTCGGAATTAGAACAAAGTACTCAATTTTTCGAAACGACACTTTTATAGGAGCGAGTCACATATAAAAGCATATTTTGCTTAGTTCTCGTAGCGATATTTATCTTTATTTTCCGGCGCAATTCTTTTCCGGAAGGATAAACGCACGCGATGGGATTCCATTTGTTTTTATGACACATTTTGCCTCCACTTGCTTGCGTATAATTATTATGGGCCAGAGCAACAATGCGTCTGCCGGAAATACCTCAAAAAGCTCGTTCGGAAAGCATGCAGCGGCTAAAGGCGACTCTCACTCGAAGAAGACGAAGAGGCAGATGATGAATTATGGCTTCTGCCTCTTTAATCGACGCATCTTATAGTTTATTGCCGAAAGAAACACCACGACTTAATTTGAGCTTTAGCAAACGGGGCGGACAACTACAACAACAACAGAAAAAAAAATAAAGGGAAAAGGGGGAAAATATTTTCGCCGTAAAACATTTCTACCGATTCTTTTATGACGTTTCAACTTGCGTAGGCACATGTACCTTTAAGCGGAATGTCCGAAGGGTCGGACAATAAATATTCAAAGGAAACGGCTCGGACGCAACCCTTGCTAATGTGTGCACTGCCACGATAACACTTTGATTGTTCCAACTATATAATCTTAAAGTTGCGGATCGCATTATCAAGTCCGGCCATTGTGAAAAACGGTTCGATGTGCTCCGTTTGTCTGCTACTGCTGCTGCTGCTGCTGCTGCTTTAAAAATAAACTTGGGGATAGAGAGTACACTTGGGTGACCGAGTTTCATCTCAGTCTCCGTTGCTTTTACCTTCGGAGCTTTCGCTCGGCATTGTACAGCGATGATATTTGATTCAGTGTACTGTATAAAACTAGCGAGAGTTGGTGTTTTAATTAATTTCCTTTATTTGCGGATTTCGTCCTTTAATCTTTCGATTTCGTTCCGAGAGGACGCGCACACAAATCAATAGTTATATCTAAGAGGATTCCTTCCCCGGCTCGCCTTTGCCATTTTCGTTATTGTTGCTGTTGATATTACTTTTGCGGATGTTGTTTCGCGTAACGTGTCGACCCATAGAATCATTTTAATTACTTCAGCGAGAGGAGATGTCGCGGCGCACAAAGACTTTCCGGCTGAATGCTAATTTTCAACGCAAATATTTTCCGGAAATCTTCGCCCCCTTCATCCACTCCATTCTTTTCTCCCGTCTTTTCTCCATTCATTACCATTATTATTTCGGACACGCAAATAAAAAACAACAACGACGATTATATAAAGGGAATTATTAATTTTGCGCCTTCCTTTCTTCTTAATTAATAATCGTGAAAACAGGAGCAAAAGGACGTCAAACAATCATAATTAAATATTTATGAGCTCTTACTTACGACTTTACTTTCTTCAAAGGAAATCGTTACGATCGGATTTTTTTTTCTGGATTTTTTTTCTTCTTCCTCTTTAGATATAAATTTCAATTAGGCTGCTTTTAAAAAACTTTAAATTATTTAATTCATAACTAGCTTTATTTATATTAATTAAAAGTAATTTATAAAATATGTCAGAAATACATGGAGTTTTTCAGAACTCTCCTTGCAAAAAAAAGAAGGTCCTTGGATAAATCCTTTAATGCGGTTCAACATTTCAGTTAAGCTTTTTGTTTGCATCCTCCTTCATTCTATAATGGACTAAATATTGATTACGCTCGTCCTCTTTGCATAAAACTTTCCAAAAAACGCTTTTCTTTTTTCGCCTGGAATTTTCATATAACCTCAGCACACAGAATATTTGCCCGGCGCTCGTTAATTAGCACTTATCCTTGACACTGTGCAAAACCTTCAGTATAATAAACTCGTGAAAAAGTTTGTGTAAAAACACGCTTAATGAGCGATTATCTTCAACTTATTTACTCCTCTTTCGTGATGAAGAAATGCGTAAAAGTATATGATATAAGATATTTATGAATGTACAGGAGAGAAAAAAAAAACGTGGAAAAAAATTAGGACAAGATTGTAAAAACTCGCTTCCGAAAATACTTTACAGCCACCGTGAAATGTGTCCCATATGCATTGAAACTTGCTGTTAATACACACTTCGAATGCGGATTGACGCGTATTTGTTAACAGTAAAAATTGCGAGACCAACAAACGAGGATTTATTGATGGAAGACGCACTAAAATATCTCTAGCAATTTTATTTATCTTTTTTATGTTTCGCCATCCATATCATTAATATTTATATGGCGTTTTTTGCTGCCGGGTAAATAATATAAAACAACATAAAAGTGATATTATAATATAAATGATTATTTTTTCTGTACATAATAAAACCGCAGTTTTATGTATTGTTGTCATTTATTATGCCACAGTATTTTCACTGGAAATATTTTAAGAAATAGAAAAACAAGTTTTACGTCTTTTCACATGTAAAATTTTTGATCAACCAGTAAAAGTAAAATGGTAAAACTATAAAAAATATATATTTGATGTCTACATTAAGGTGGGTTTTTTTTTCTGCTCCGAATTTCGCCCAAATTTATTACGCAGACATCACGGAATATATTTTATATACTAATGATAAAAAATCCAATTTTACGAGTTCGGAGAAAAAATC
>JASKGO010004262.1:0-22058 GCA_030556065.1 Holobus sp. GC000080
CAATTTTAGGAAATTATTTTACAAAAATAGATTCAAACATTTTAAAAACGCAATCTAAAAACAAACAACTGATTAAAAATAAAGCTTTTTAAAATTTCGACCCTTCTTTAATATTAAAATTTCATAAAAAAAAATAACAAAATTTTTCCACTAATCAGAGAGAAAATTAAACCACCCTGTATAAACTGGTTATTAATAGCAATTTCCATATTTAATTTTCCATAAAAAAATAAGCGATCATTTATAATGCGAAGCAAATCAATCATTTCGTAAACAAGAGGATAATACTGAACTTCCTTTTTACAATACTGTAACGTTTTACTCAACAGCTATTTTTGAATTTTACAAAGAAAAAAAAAATTACATCAACAAACAACAGACAAATTACTACAAATGATTTGTTTACCCACACAAATAGTAGGTGTTGACTTTTCAAATAATTATAATTAGCGAATCCCCAAAGGAAACCTCGAAGGTTTCATTCACACTGTGACCCAACCATCTAAAATGCCGGACATTTTTCATGCATATGCGAATTACATCATTGCAAAAATTTATTAAAGTGTAACACTGGGTATCCCCAAATGGTAATTAAGAAGCGTCTTTTGTGTGTGCATGTGGGAGCTTAACGTATCTATCCATATGCATGAGCAGCGTCCCTTAGAAGCGCAGCGCTGTGCTGTATGAGGGTGGGTGTTCATGTGTAGGCCATGGGCATCATGGGGTATGAATCCAGGGGTGCCGTGCCGCGCGCGTACAGCAGACGCGCCGTCGCGACGTCCGTATTGAACGCGCTTACGTCACGAGGCGTCGCCGGAACGAGCGAGCGCGTGATCATTGCAATCGTTCGCTATATGATTGCACCGGTTTTTCACACAACTAACCAACTAAGAAAGATATTACGGTGCGGCTAAATTTATCCGAATTTCCGTTTCGGTTTTGCTATGGTCGCGTATTTACTAATTATACGAGTGAACTCATTAAAATTCGGATCCGCATTTCCATTCAGTTAATATGTAATGTCTGGTGAATGAGTGCTAGTACCGGCTTTTTGCTTTTTGCATTCGCCAAATTTCAATGTCGTTTTTCGAGTTAAATGCAATGATTGTTTGTTGGAAAATTAATATGCGGAACCTTTTTTTATATGTCCTTTTTTTGTAACGCGCTAGTGATTACTGATTTTTTGATATTTGTAATATATTACACCTGTTGATTTTTTTAGTGATTTTTATGCAAATTTCCAATTGAAATTTTTAAGTTAATTTAAAAAAAATGTTTATATAATGCCGTTGTGCTTTAAATTTCCACGAATGGTAAGTTTCACTTAGAAAATTTATCAATAATGATATAAATATAAATTTATAAGTGCAAATAAATGATTTCAATAAGTAAATAATCAAAATTTAATAAGTAATGATTTATTTAGTTATCTTCTTGTAAGTTCTAGTTAATAAAAGAGGAAATTAATTAACCTAATTGCGAAAGGACGAATTTAATAAGCCGGAAAATGCCCTGGGAAATAAAAAGGAGCGATTTTATTACTCATATATTATGAAGTCGTAAATTTTAATAAATGCAAAATTTAATTATTTTATAAGATTTATGCTTATGCATTCTTTTGTGTTGTATTTTGAATATTTTTCTTTTTCTGTTTCAGTCTGAAGGCAATACTTCTTTTCTGCGCGCTGCGCGTGCCGGACATCTCGATAAGGTCCTCGAGCATTTAAAATCCAATATCGATATTAACACGAGCAATGCAGTGAGTTTCTCTCTTGTTATTAATTGGATAAATTAAAAATTTTCTTTGTTAATTTTCTTACATACAAAGAACATTTTTCAATTGTTAATATTATTTCTTGAAAAGTGAAAAGATGTTATAATATAAGTATGAAGATGTTATAAAATTAGAAAAAAAATATTCTAGAGGACAGCATTTGCTAATCTAATGGTAACTTTTAAATAAATTTCTTTTAAAAAAGAAACAGTCAAAGGAGTCAATAGTTGCGGATGTTAACTTAAAAAAAAAATCTGCCTGAAATTTAAGTCTTTTTAACTTCTCAAATTTAAATAATTGAAATAAGGATTCTGATTTTAACAAAATTAATCTTTTTTACTTTTATTATTAAATTTAAAGTTTTTAATTTCATTTTGAAAATTTAATTTGATTGCACTTTAGATTATTTTAACAAGTAAATAAAAAGAAAGTTAAGATGATTAAAATTATCTTTTCTCGCATGATAATTTGTCAGTAATTCTGAAAAAAAAAAAAATCTTTAATAAATTATTCTTTCCTCAAAAATGATTTTCTTATAAGTAAAACTAATTCAATAACTTATTTTTTGAAAATAAAAACTATTTTTTTTATTAATCTTATAATAATTAGTTTTTCGAAATTCCAAAAAAGAGCGCCACAGCCAACGCGAAATAAGTTTACCTTTTCTTCAAAGGTTAAAATCGTGCACATGCATCTTAATTATTAAAACCTATCACTCTGAACATTATTCGCCGCATATAAATACTAAGTGCGCAGAAAATATGCGAAAAAAAAATTACACTAATGTCATCACTAAAATTAGTACCGCAAATGCGTGCCACATAATGCACCTATTGGCAATTCTCTTAAATAGATGATCAATTATTAGTTGATTTATTTATATAATACTTATGTCATTAGAACGGTTTGAATGCACTGCACTTGGCTTCCAAAGACGGCCACACCGAAGTCGTCCAAGAGTTGCTGAAGAGAGGAGCAACAGTCGATGCGGCCACCAAGAAAGGAAACACCGCACTACACATAGCATCCTTGGCAGGACAAGAAGAAGTCGTGAAGCTTCTTGTAAATCATGGAGCCACTGTTAACGTACAAAGCCAGAACGGATTCACGCCACTTTATATGGCCGCTCAGGAAAACCATGATAATGTCGTTAGGTATCTTCTCGCTAATGGAGCTAATCAAAGTTTGGCCACTGAGGTAGTACTTTATTTCTTGGATTTCTGATGTTTCTGATGGTGATAAAGATTTCTGATCGTTTTGGTATTCAATGAATTGCAGGACGGATTTACTCCATTGGCGGTGGCTATGCAACAAGGACACGATAAAGTTGTAACAGTTCTCTTGGAAAATGACACCAGAGGAAAAGTGCGATTGCCTGCTTTGCACATAGCAGCCAAGAAAGATGACGTGAAAGCAGCCAAATTGTTACTGGAGGTTTGTCTTTTGCAGTTTTCACCAGCAAGATTGAGAAAATTTTGAAAATTCCGTTTTTTATTTGGAAAAACTGTTTTTTCAAAACTGTAAACTATATAAAACAATTTCAAACTATAAATATGCAAAAAAATTAATTAAATTGAATCGAAATTTTTTGATGTAGAATGACCACAATCCTGATGTGACGTCCAAATCCGGCTTCACGCCGCTCCACATCGCTTCGCATTATGGCAACGAATCGATAGCAAATTTGCTCATACAGAAGAAAGCGGACATCAATTACGCGGCCAAACATAACATCACCCCCTTGCACGTGGCGGCGAAATGGGGCAAGACGAACATGGTGGCTTTGCTACTGGAGAAAGGCGCCAGCATCGAGTCAAAGACGCGCGACGGCTTGACGCCGCTTCACTGCGCGGCGCGAAGCGGACACGAACAAGTAGTCGATATGCTTTTGGAGAAAGAAGCGCCGATCAGTTCGAAAACCAAGGTATAACACAAATTAAATCGCTCGGTAGACGTGTCTAGAATACGAATTGCGTTTCAGAATGGATTGGCTCCACTGCATATGGCCGCTCAAGGAGATCACGTCGATGCTGCGCGCATTTTGCTCTATCATCGAGCGCCCGTCGATGAAGTCACAGTCGATTATTTGACTGCACTCCATGTAGCCGCTCATTGCGGACACGTGCGTGTCGCCAAATTGCTTCTGGATAGACAGGCGGATCCGAATGCGAGGGCCCTGAATGGCTTCACGCCGTTGCACATTGCTTGCAAGAAGAACCGCATCAAAGTGGTCGAACTATTGCTGAAGCATGGTGCCAGCATTAGTGCCACAACGGAAAGCGGACTGACGCCACTGCATGTGGCCAGTTTTATGGGATGCATGCACATTGTTATCTATTTGTTGCAACACGAAGCGAATCCGGACGTACCGACCGTGAGAGGCGAGACTCCTCTGCATCTTGCTGCCAGAGCTAATCAGGTACTGGTATTAGATTGGAAACGAATGCTTGTATTTGTATTTTTCTGATGTTGTTGTTGTTGTTGCTAATTATGAGTAATATTGTAGACTGACATCATTAGAATTTTACTGCGCAACGGCGCTCAGGTGGATGCGAGAGCCAGGGAACAGCAAACGCCGCTGCATATTGCTTCGCGGCTGGGAAATGTTGATATAGTGATGCTGTTGCTGCAGCATGGTGCTAAAGTTGATACGGCCACTAAGGATATGTATACGGCACTGCATATAGCCGCCAAGGAGGGCCAAGATGAGGTAAGAATAAGACAATTACAATTTAAGAAAATCGACGCTTCTATATCGACATTTCAAATTTACTGCATTTGTTTTCGATCTAATATGAGGAATTTTTAATTTAAACATTATTACCACATATCTGTGACACCGTTTTTTATTATTATTTACTTAAGCAATTATCTCCCACACCCAAAAGTTTTTTTAAATATCTGCGCGGCGAATGAATCATTCGGAATATTTGGTTGCATACTAACTTTGCAAAACTGCGCAACTAGTCTTTTTTTTTATTAAAATAATGAAATGACTATTAAATTTATTAAAGAGATATGTTACTAAAATAAATGTAAATTTATTAATTTGCAAATTATTTATTTTTGGTAAAGATTGTTTAAAAAAAAGTCGTATTTGAAATATATTTTTGATTTTTAATAGGTCAGATAAGATTTCAAAACAGACAAACCTTTATTTTTATGATCTTCGGCCACTTTTACAAAAGTTTGAAGCAGTTCTCCATTTTTTTTTTATCTAAATGGAAATTTTCAAATAAGGTTTTTTGAAAACCAGATTGAATTATAAAATAAATTATTTTTTAATAGTCAGTTAATTTCCTATCTCTGGTGCAAATTTCGTTATGATTGGTAAAGTTTTCATAAGGTTAGGCGCAGTTTTCCACAAATCTGCTTGTAAAATGGAAATTTATTGATAACATTGAAAAAAAATCAGATTGCTATATAAAATAAGTTTTTACTTATAAACTAGTTTATTGTATATCTTTGGCTCAAATTTCAAAAAGTTTAGTCAACTTTTCTAAAAGTTAGGGGGAAGACTCTAACACAAAATTCACAATTAAAATTTTTAAGTTTTTAACTTAAAAATTTTAAGTGACATTTTAAAATTAGATAGGAATATAAAATAAATTATTATCTATTAATACGTTAACTTTCTATCTCTAGCTCCCATTGCAAAATGATAGGTAGTTTGGTTAACTTTTATAAAAGTTAGTAACAGTTTTTAACAAAAAAGCGTAATGAATTTTTTTTTAATACATTTTATTAGAAATTTTGACAAAATTGAATAAAAATTGAATAAATGAAATTATTATTTATTTATCAATTAATTGTCCATCTTTGAACGAAGTTTTATGTTGATTTATCAACTTTTAAAAAGTTAAGAGCATTTTTTCCAAAAACTGCTTTGTTCGAAATAGAAATTTTAAAATTATATATTTTATAAACCTTATGGATATATGAAACACATATTTCTTTATTAATCAGTTAATAGTCCAATTCTATTCAAAATTTCCTAAAGATTTGTTAACTTTTCGAAAAGTTAGGAGTAGTTTTCCACAAAATCGCTTCTTCCAAATTTAAATTTATGAATATTTTATTATTAAGAACTGGATATTTTCAGTTAATTCAAACAAAAAAACTTACTATTTTCAAATATTCAACATTTGATCAAACCAATGGCCCCAAATTTACCGAATAAATCATTCCGAAAAAAATCCTCTAGCATATAAACTAACAATGAAGTAATGAAAACTTTAAGGTCGCGGCCGTTTTGATCGATAATGGGGCCTCACTCAATGCAACAACTAAAAAAGGATTCACGCCATTGCACCTGGCCGCTAAATATGGAAACATCAAAGTGGCGAAGTTGCTTCTGCAAAAGGATGCCCCAGTTGATGCGCAAGGGAAGAACGGCGTAACGCCACTGCACGTAGCCGCACATTACGACCACCAGAACGTGGCACTTTTGCTGCTGGACAAGGGAGCTTCGCCACATGCCACTGCCAAAAATGGTCACACACCCTTACATATCGCCGCTAAGAAGAACCAGATGGACATTGCCAATACTCTGCTGGAATACGGCGCCAAACCGAATGCGGAAAGCAAAGCTGGTTTCACCCCATTACATCTGAGCGCGCAAGAAGGACATGCCGACATGTCTTCGTTGCTTATCGAACACGAGGCATCTACTAATCATCAAGCTAAGAATGGTCTGACTCCTTTGCACTTGTGCGCGCAGGAAGACCGAGTACCCGTTGCGGAAATCCTCGTCAAGAATAAGGCGGTGGTTGATAAGACTACCAAAGCTGGCTATACTCCACTGCACGTTGCTTGCCATTATGGCCAAAATAATATGGTCAAGTTTTTGCTTTCGCAAGGGGCCGATGTTAATAATACTACAGCTATAGGATATACTCCATTGCATCAGGCTGCCCAGCAAGGACACGCTAATGTTGTGAATGTCTTATTGGAAAATTCTGCTCAGCCTAATGCCATTACACATGTCAGTATATTAGGGGGATTGTGGAAAATTAAAGGCACTAATGAGGAATTTTGTTACAGAGCGGACAAAGTGCTTTGCATATAGCTCAAAAGTTGGGATACATAACGGTCATTGAAACACTTAAGACTGTTTCGGAATCGCCAACGCACGATCCTACTGCTGACGAAAAATACAAGGTGGTCGCACCGGAAGCAATGCACGAAACTTTCATGTCTGACTCTGAAGAAGAGGGTGGTAAGTTGTCCACAGGATTTTTTTCTTTTAAAAAAATGCAGAAGTTAGTCATTGTCGCAATCAAAAGTTTTCTGTTTTTTTTTCTCCTCTTCTTTGGAAGTTTTGATTACTTAAATCGATTGCCTTTCTAAGATTCATTATTTGATATTTCCGAAGTCTCTTTAGCACCATTAGCGAAAATGTTAAAAAAAAATATTGAAGTAGAAGACCCATTTCTACCCTAAATAATCTTCGTCTAAATAAAAAAAAATAAATTAAAGATTAATTATCTTAAAAGAAAACTGGTACTTTTGGTAATGGCTAATTCTGCACTCATTTTTCATTGTTGTGCCATTTTCATTCGACTTTTTCATTATAATTTGGCTACAGCTTAAAAATCATTAATTTCACGTGATTTCCACTTCACCTTCTTGACATGCGAATGACATAATAAAAATATTAATGCTATTAATTTAATGCAATTTTGCCATATTCTACAAAAAATAATAAATTCAAAAATTAAAACAAATTGAAACTCGCGCTAAATCCACGATTCCTGTTTGTTATATTTTTGAAAAAATAACAAACTTTAATTTGACTAAAAGAAATCCTTAAATTAACGGTCAATATTTATTAATAACAATCCAGGCGAAGAAATTCTGGAAGGCTACGGATGTGCGCCTCACGAACAACATGTCTATCTTCCTTATTACAGCGGTACAGCTTTACTAACTAGTAAGTTGTGGCAACATATAAATATGTCCAAATATATTTACACAAAAGAAACACCTATTGATCGGGTTCAATCAACTAACTATACAACTTATTTTTATCCATTCATCCATCATTCATTTACCCACTATTACTACTAGTACATACCTCCATTAACATTTCACTCTAGAATTAACCATTGAATAGTTGTAAGATCTCCAGGAAATGTTAACTTTTGCAGGAGAAGATACTATGCTTGGAGACAACGTTTATCGATACTTAACTGCCGACGAGATGAAATCGCTGGGCGATGATTCATTGCCAATCGATGTGACCAGAGACGAACGAATTGATTCGAATCGAATGACCGAAAGTAACGCTATGCCGCCGCAAGCCATCGAGGACTCAATTAGTCCACACATTTACCAACACAATTACATGGAGTACAATAAATACACTCCCGATAATGTCGACATTAACAGACATCCCATTCACATTGGGTAAGTCACTTTTGCCGTCTCGAAACTTTTACTTAACTAATAATGCTTTTGTGATAATTTGTTACTAACGCTGCTGTTAAATAGAAAATTGCATTGGAAAAAGTAAGTGGCTAGTTTTCACTTTCTTTTATAAAAGAAATAATAATAAAAAAATAATACTTGAACTTGTTGTACAGCTTCCTGGTGTCCTTTTTGGTGGATGCTCGCGGGGGTGCCATGAGGGGATGCAGACACAGTGGCGTGCGCGTCATTGTTCCTCCCAGGTCGGCGGCAAGTCCTACAAGGATAACGTGCCGTTACGTTCGCCAACAACGATCGCCTCATCCGCCTCCTTTAATGGAAGGAGAAGCTCTGGCTAGTCGCGTCCTGGAGCTGGGTCCTGTTGGAGCCAAGTTTTTAGGGTATAAAGTGGTCATTTAAAGCAAAATGTAATCAGTAATTTTTTATTACTTTGTTTGCAGACCTGTTATAATAGAAGTGCCACATTTTGCCGCCCTACGTGGCAAAGAACGGGAAATAGTGATTTTGCGCTCCGACAATGGCGAAACTTGGCGCGAACATATCGTCGAGTCCTCCGAGGACGTCCTCAACGAAGTACTTCGCAACAGTTTCGAAGCCGACGGTTTGTACCTTTGTAAAATCAATTAAATATTTCAATGCTAAATTTTGGCATTTACTGTTTCACAGATATGAATCAAATGGAAGATATGTCTAGCGGAAGGATAACGCGAATTGTGACGCGCGATTTTCCGCAGTACTTTGCAGTGGTGTCGCGCATCCGCCAAGAAGTGCATGCCATTGGACCGGACGGTGGAATGGTTTCTAGTACTGTCGTGCCGCAAGTGCAAGCAGTTTTCCCGCAAGGAGCTTTGACGAAAAAGATCAAAGTCGGACTGCAGGTAAATTTATTTAAACCGCGCAAAGGTGTTCCGTTTGAACGGTTAAGAAGGATCACTGTTAATCACTTGCCGAAAAAGAAACGTTGGTCTTTGGTTTGGTAGGCTTACAATCTAACAATTAACAAAGTTAATACACTGTGCATATAATTAAGAAGCCTTAATATATAGAACAAGAGGAGTATTTTCACAAATCTAACAAAATTGAAAAAAAAAATTTAATGTTTAAATTACTTTTCTTTCCATGATAAGAAAATGTCACGTAGTTTACTGATTTTTTTTGTGTTTTTGACTTTTTGTGGTCAAATTAATTAGGCCTAGTTGTAATTTTTTCAAAAAAAAAATAAAGGTTTAATTTTAAACAGGGTGGCCATTTTTTAAACGTATAAGTATTAAATTTTTGCATATTTTCTTATTATAAAAGAAAAACGCTAAATTCATTTTTTATGGTTACCCTGTGTAAGTACATTAATTAAGTCTAGTCAAAATTAATTTGAAATTAAAATGAAAAATGGAAAAGTCAATTTAAGTGTTTAATCCTATCGTTCTAGTCATAGCTGAACACTTAAATAACGAAAAAGACAAAAGGTCAAAATAATAAAAGATCCTGATCGTTAAGCTTTCTTTGGTGCAGTCAAAGAATAGCTTTAATGGACGGTGCATGTTAACTGCAAGAATATTTGACCTTTGACTACTAATATTTCAAATATGTTCATTATTCATACATCTTTATCTACTTAACTAATTATTCTACTTATTATAGGTGTAATTATTAATTTATTTTAACAAATAACATAGGCCAACGAAACAGAAACATTTGCGAAAATTTCTAAAAACAATCTTGTGGTGGTTCAAATTTAATATATTCATTTTCTTACAATTCAAAAAATTGCTAATAATTAAAAAATTGGAAAGTTTGTGGTCCATAATTTTTTTAATTACCGATTTTTTCATTTCCATGTAGTTTGCACAGTAAAATTAGATAAAAAAAACTCAGTGTAAAAGTGTTTTTCAATCGTTGGCCCGTGTAATTAACACTTTAATTAATTTTAGTTGGTGTAATAATGTAAGTTGCAAGAGAACAATTAGTTTGAAATGCGTTCACAAAAAATAAATAAGTGTCAAATGTAATACTTGGATATATTTGAAAGTTTTGGGTGCCCAATAAAATTGAAAATTAGTTACAACTAACACTTCTAATTATTTATATTACTAACAACTAATCACTGAAAATGAATGCAATAAACTTGTCAAGCTTTTTCTGGACGCAGCGGCAGCAGCTCTAAAAAGTTTGAAGTTACAAAGCATGGTTCGCACGGAGTCATATCTACCAAGAGTTTTTCCGACTTTATAAATTAAAAAAAAATAACAAGTATATATTTTAATAAACAATTAATTCATTAAACTAATAATTAACTAAAAAAAAAAATAGCAGTGTTATTGGGCGCTCGAGCTCAAAACATTTTACACTTACCAAAAGTGATTTTTTTTAAATTTTCTTTTCGAGTTAATAATAATTTAATAATTATTATGAATTAAGTAATGCGGAACAGAAAACTTGCAGCTCTCATTATAAATTATAATTAACGATTAATTTTACATCTGTACACATACTTTTCTTTTGTTTATAACAATGTCTTTGTTGCTCTTCTGTCGAACCTTGCTTTGTGTCTTTGATTTGCAAATTACCCGCCATCATTATACATACACACAAACAATCCTTTGGCTCCTTGATGTCTCCCCCATTTTTAAATCATTTCTTGTATATTAGGCGCAACCTATTGACCCTGAGCTGACCGCGAAATTGTTGGGGCACGGGGTTGCTGTTTCGCCCGTCGTAACCGTCGAGCCTCGCCGAAGAAAATTCCATAAGGCTATCACGTTAAGCATGCCGGCTCCAAGACCTCATTCGCAGGGAATGATCAACCAATATTCCGGATCGACACCCACACTAAGACTGCTCTGTTCCATTACCGGTGAGTTACAGTTGTGCCTTCTTTCTTTTTTTTTATCCCAAATTATAAATAAATACAAAAATTTAAAACAATTAATGAAATCCACTTTTTTATTTATTTATTTTTAGTGTAATTTTGTTGGTTTTTTTATATTTATACAAAGTGATTGATTTTCTCTTTATGAATTTTTAACAAAATAGTTTAATTTTTCATTTAATTGATTAATTTTTTCAAGGCATCAATCACCCTGTATATGTATATTTTGAGCAAAACGAAATCAATGTTTTTTTGGCACTGGAATTTCTCTTTGTGAGATTTTCACCCTTAAGATTAATTACATAACATTTTTGGATTTTCTTTAAATATCGTTATTCTTTATTACTTTTCATTGTAAAATTTCTCCTCAATTAACTACTGGTTTTTTGGTGTTGTTTGTGCCTCTGTATTTTATTTGATATAATTAAGGTTTGTGTTGAGGGGTTGGCAAGCTTCATTGCTCCCTATAGGTTTATTAAATATACAGGGTGTTCCGCTGATTGGCATATTAAAGGGTTACTTAGTAAAAAAGAACTTTTTATTGCTTATTTAATTTGTCAATTACAGAAATTTAACAGTTATTTTGCTGATTTTTTTTTCTATTTTTCAATATAATTGAACGAATTTTAACTGAAAGGGCAATGACGTAGAATATTTCTCGCAAAAAAAGTAAATGTGACAATATTAAGTTAATTGTGAAGTATTCTTCTTATCTTATTAAATTTGATTTTTTTCTTTTAAAAATATGTTGGTTTTAGTTAGTACAATATAATAGCGAAACTTTGTCAAACTTTGATGTGTTAAATCCGTAGTTTACCCTGTATATTTGCAGTACCTTTTAGTGTTCTTTTTTAAGTTATAATTTTTATAATTTCTCATTTGATTTACTAAGACCAATTAGGCCGAATATTTTAGGACTTGATTAGGTTATGCGGCTTAGGTAGCATTGTTTGTGTTTAATTATACTCATTTATGTAGAGTTTCATTAACTATTATTAAATATTGTGAAAATTTGGAAAATTCATTAGCAGTAGTTATTCATATATAAATTTTTTGTAAAATGTATAATCAAAGAAAAAAAAACCGAGTATTTTTTCCGAAATTTAATAACAAAATTAAAATTACCGAAATTAGAAAGAAAAAAATCTGTGAAAGTTTGCCAGCCACCTGCTTATCAATATTTCTAATCGATATTCATTATGGCGTCATTTTCATAAATACTAATTTTAATAATGACGTCATGATGTCTCTTAATCTTTTTTCTCTATGTAAACATTTTAAACGTAATTAACCACATTTGTAACAGTTTTTTTGAAACAACAAACAAAACGAAAAAACAAATTCGAAAAGAACTAATTGCTTTTTTGAAACTAATCCGCTCCTTAATCATTTTCACGCGCGATCCAGGGGTGTTTCGGAAAAGATCGCTCAAAGGTAACTAACTCATATTGTGGGCTGCCCCCTCTTATATACAATACTATATATATATTAATTATAATATATAGAATGTACGTTTTTTCATTTCGATTTTCTGTTCATTTTTCAATCTACCTATATTCTCTAGATTTTAAGTGAATGACGAATATTCACGTATTATACTTTTTATGTTCTGTTTATTATTATTATTATTATATAAAATTGTTTGATCGAATCAAGTAACGAGGACTGTTATAGAGCACTTTTTTATATTTATACATAATATACTAACAAAATTCTCTTTTAATTTTATGTTTTCTCTTCTTTTTAGTTCGATCTTCAGAATTTTATTTTTTATTTTTTTATTTTTCTATTACTTTTTATTTGTGTCGTATTATTTTCTCTTACTGATGTTTTAATTTGTTGATTTAAAGGAACTATAATTATTTTAAAATATATATCTTCTCACACCAAAAAACGAACACAATTTGCAAATGTCACCTTCTAGAATTGCTGCATTACAATCTTACATATTATTATTTCGTTTTTCAAGTTACAAAAACTATAATTGTTCGTTAGATCAGTCGTCTGTATTTGGTTTGACGAATCAGAAATTGATAAATTAAAAAAAAAAATCTTAAGCATTAGAAACAAAAGAATATAAATGATCGGTTTCGAAGTTAGTTGCCCCGCGACTGGTCTTTTCTGAAACCACATTCGAACGAGAATCAATAGTATATCAACCAATACATATTTATGCTTTATACGCTTATATCTGCTTCTTGAAATGCACTTTGCATATGCTTGACAAAGTTACTTATTACTTAGAATGGGTATTCTGTATATTTTGTTATAATCACACGCTCTTTCTCTACATTTATGACAATGCGATGATGAATGTACAATTTTCTTAATTACTAACAAAACTTAGAATTGCATATTGCTTTATGATTATTACTAAATCCATAAATCGGAATCAGAGCGAATCATTGATGAATTGAATCTGCATGGCTCTTTGTTTTTCTCTGTGTTACACATAAGCGTAAGTAAGGAATAGATGAACAATAAAATTTTAAGAGAAAGTTGCAAAAAATTCTTCGGATTTATAAGGAAAATTAAATTTCAAGGTGGGACCACTAGAGCCCAGTGGGAAGATGTAACAGGATCAACTCCTTTAACATTCGTCAACGATTGCGTTTCATTCACCACAACAGTATCAGCGAGATTTTGGCTGATGGACTGTCGCAATGTGGGTGACGCTACTAAAATGGCCACTGAATTATATAGGTTAGTTAAGAATTTAACGTAAATTATCGGAAAATACAAATTTTGGTGTTCTATCGTTAGGGAGGCTATTCACGTACCATTCATGGCGAAATTTGTCGTTTTCGCCAAACGAATCGATCCTCTGGAGGCTAGAGTGCGAGTGTTTTGCATGACTGACGATCGGGAGGACAAAACTTTGGAACACCAAGAGCATTTCGCTGAAGTGGCCAAAAGCAGAGATGTTGAGGTATATTAAACATCAAATCACAATTAATAATTGTTTTTTTTTTTATTAACAAATCTTTTGTTTTTCATAACTAACAAAAAAGGTATTGGAAGGAAAACCACAGTATATAGAATTTGCGGGAAATTTAGTGCCTATTACAAAGAGTGGGGAACAACTTCAGTTAGCCTTTAGGGCTTTTAGAGAGAATAGATTGCCGTTTTCGGTCCGCGTCAAGGACCAGCACGCTGAGGCCATCGGAAGGACTTCTTTTATGCGAGAACCTAAAGTATGTTCACTTTTTTGGCGGTTTTTCCATTTCTGTGACTAATTTCTTCGTGATCAATTTCCAGGTCGCTAAGGGAGAACAGCCTCAGCAACCGATTTGCGTTCTGAACATTGTGCTTCCAGAGGACATTGTTGCGGACAGCATATCGTTAACCGATAGCGAATGCCAGAGAAGACATGACTTCCTCAAGGATGGCTACGAATACCATAGACCTGATCCGCGATTGGCCGATATGAGCAATCTGCTGGGCGACAGTTGGGTGGCACTGGCTTTGCAATTAGGTTTGACCACTTCGGAGGTCAACGTGATTAAATCAGAGTATCCGGACAGTGTGGCCAAACAAGCGCAATCGATGCTTAGGATGTGGATCGCTCAATCCGGAAACAGGGCGCAGAGCAATGTACTGGAAGAGGCCTTACGGAAAATCGGACGGGAAGACATAATACCTCAGTGCCTGAATGTTGAAGAGAGTGTTGTGAAACTAAGAGTGCGAAAAGAAGCGGCCGAACGCAAGGACATCGCGAAACAGCCCACGTACGACAAGTATTCCGCAGAGGAGAAAGCGGTGGAGACTTCGGACGAGGAAGACTTCAGCAAAACCGTCAAGGAGAAACGTGAGCTTATTGAGAAACGTCTCTCCGTCGACCGGACGATTCCGGCGTCTACGCAAAGAGTCGAAATTGCTGAAGAAATCGATACCATTAAGCGGCAAAGTTTGGTGGAGGACAAAATTGCCGAAGTCGAGCTGAAGAAAACCGAAACTAAGGCCAGCAAAGAAGACGTAAAAACCACAAAGACTTCTTTGGTGGACTCAGTGGAAGTGCAACGCACAACCGAGATCATTACGAAAGTGGTGGAGAAAGTCAGCGAGGATTTGGAAGCGAAAAAACCTGCGGCTCACGAAGGTAAATTTTATTGTTTTATTTTATTTTATTGGAAAATCAATAATGTTTTGTTTTCATTCCAAATGCAGATGTTTTGAAAATCAGATTGGCTACGCAGACGCCGCCGCCAAGCCCTGCGGACTTCTTACAACGCGAAAAGGCAGCCACCCAAGGTAGGATCTGTTTCTTTTTTATAATTAGAAGAAATTCTTTAAGCTTCTTGAGTTTGAATATTCCAAATAAACTTTTTTTTATTATAATATAGAGGAAAAATTGATATAAAAAAGTGCCACAAAAGTTTATTTGGAATTTCAAAATAACATGGCATATGAATCTATAATTTTCAAGTACAATCTGTGATAAATATAGCGAATAATTCAATTTATAAGTATAATTCTATTTACTGTAAGTAAACGAAAATGTGTGGACAATTATGGCTTCTAAAGTACATAATTCCATTAAGAAAACAGGATCTCCGTTTTTTCCCGCTGAGAATATTCAGTAGCGGTTCGTGCGCGCTGCAATTTGTGTTGTGTTTAATTGAATTGTGCTAAAAATACTTCGGTGAGTAAATTGTAAAACTTTAAAGGAAAATAAACCACCATACGTTCAAATTTAACAATTGCGATTGATATGCCATGTTATAATGGGGTTTGCAACGGTACATAAAGTTTCTTTAGTTGACTCTTATATATTTTTGACAAGTTGTTCTGTAGCAACCGTCTTTATTTCGCTATTATACTATATCCTTAATCGTCATTCTTTTATTATATATTAAAAAAAAGAACTTATTTTTGTTTCTTTTAATTTCTTAATGTTGAAAATTAATTTGTCGTTTACTTTTCGTTTCTTAGTAAAAGTTTTAAATGTGTAGAACCCAATCCAATAACTTTTAATTCTACAAATAAAACAATAAAACACACTCAGTTCGATCGATGTCTACCATACTAATTAAAACTATAATTGCTTATAATGCGATATATGCTTCTGCGTTTTGCATATTTTTAAAGTTTATTAAAATGTGGAAATACTCTATTACCTATACTATTATTATTAATAATTTGTACAAAACTGATTGATTCCTTTAGACTTCAGCCTGACGATTCAATGATGAAGTAATACCAAAATCAGAAAATAAATCATTTCCGAGGCGATTTTACTTTGGATCGTCTCCATATTCTTTATTATTGTTATTAGACTGGCATAGTGTAGTAGCTATCTAAGCAAGCTTACCATCAGCTACACTCACCAGTAATTAGTGCTTGGCTTTTAAACATTTCTTGAACTTAAGTAATCCCAAGATTTTTATGTTCATTCATCTCTGCTCAATCATATCACTATATCAGTTTTTGAATGAAGAAGTTGTGGCTTTTTATACAATAAGTTTTTCGTTGGTGGTTAATGGCATGTCGAAGTTTTTCTTTTAGAGAATTCTGTTCATGTGTTGTGTTTGAGAAAGTGAGAGTCTTGAATAACTAAACTCATACAACATCATCCATATCACACAACTAACATAAGATTTACCCCGAAACTTTGTTTTTATTTAAATATTTGTGTCTTATATTGAAAATTTCCCTGTCCGTTTGTTGGAACTTTGGTTGAAACCACGATTGAAACCAATCCAGCCATGTTATCCGCTTGTTTTTTGGGGAAGTTGTTAAAAAGATAAAAAATAAAAATAAGTTTAAATGATCAATGATGAGAAATTTAGAGCTTGTTGGACCGTATTGCAAACTCCATCTCGAGTAGAAATGAAATCTCTAAAATAACATGTGCATGAAATGATCCACCCACAATTACCACTGTATTTTTCGTTTGTTTTTCAAGTTTTTCGATGGCTAAATGGAATTGTTTAAATAATTTTTCAGTTTTTTTGTCTGTGATTGTGGGTGGTAATTTTCAGGGGGTCTGGTTCTGGCCTTGGTCATCACGTAGCTAAAGTCTACGCATTTAAGGTCTGTAAGGTTTTTTTATTTTGTTTTTAGTGAATTATGAATAGTGGTGGTGAATTTTATCAGAGCTATCATAGGGCTTTCGTTTAGTTTTTTTTTTGTTTCTTTTAAGGAGTCGGGTGATTTGTTTTAGTTTGCCAGAAAAAAAAAGCGCTGCAGTTTTTTTTTTTAGTTTTAGCTACGGCCGGATTTTTCGAACGCTTTTACAGAATGTATAGCTCGCTTTAATAAAATACCATTTTGGTACATTATTATATACATATGGCTGTGGACTTACCATTTTATCCCTTTTTATCCTTTTATCTACAAACAGAAAGAAATCCTGCTCATCCATATATCATCCAACATATTTTAGTATTTTGCATTCCTTAAATATCTTTCTCTCTCATTTGCATTCCAGACGTTTTATACAATTATATATACATATGTTATATAAGATTATATAACAATAAGTGTGAGTGTGGGTCTGAGTTTATAAACCCTCACTATGATTTATTTTCTGGTACTATACAATCAATAAAATGTCGGATGAATTTGAAGAAATTCGGAAAACAAATAATGCAAAATTTGCCAATCCTATAAGAGAAAAATTCAACATTTTACACATTGATTCTTCTTATATTGTACTTTTATATCCTTTATACTTGAACCTATTTTGTCCTCACGTCAACAGCCAGCGCGTCTCCTCAAGACGATGATGATTCGTTAGATACGGACGGATTTCGCGAAGGCAGTTACTTGCTGGAGACACCAACTCCGGTAACTGCAGAAGACAAATCACGTGTCGGGTCTTCCATTTTTGACGATAAGCCCCAAGACGTTCAGCAGTTCTATGCCGAACAGCGCAAATCGTTGTCCAGCCATTCTAAACATTTGGCTTCCATTGAAGATTTAGATACGGGTCATAAAGTTAAAGTTGAACAAGAAAACGTTAAGTATCGCGGCATTGTGCATTACAAATCTAATGATAATAAGGTCAGTGTGAATGAAAATGAACTAGAGGTGGTTAAGTATGTGCTATCACCTGAAGAGAAGGGTGTGAGGGATTCGGAAAAAAAAGAAGATTGGATCCGCAAAGAGGCGCGTTTAGTGGAACGATTACATGGTGGTGCTGATAAGAATAACGATGAGGGTAAAGAAGATGTTTCCCTTCCTGTAACTGCATCAGAATTAAAGTTTTACTCGGAGGAGAGAACTGAAGGGGTTTCTGAAACTGTGGAATTTGTTACTCGTGGTACCTCACCTTTGGATAAAAAAGAAATTAGTCCTGACGTCAATCAGGCACCTTTGAAGACTTCAAAGGAAAATCCTATGTTGGAATTGATCATTGGTAGAAAGGAAGTTCATACAAAATACACTTCAGCTACTTCCGAAAGTCGTCTGACTTTGTATACGACGAAGGACGTGGAAATTTCAATTCAATCAAAGTCCAATATTTCAGTTACCACTACCAATGAAGAAGATGATAATAAAATGGACGCGTCTCATGATATGAATGTTGGCGTCAGTACAGTTAGTGAATCTGTGCAGACTAAATCTTCCAGTTCAGGTAAGGATACTTATGTGGTGAAGCCTCTTAATGTAAGTTTGACGGATTTAACGGACACTACTATTACTGAAACTGGCCAAAAACGTCGTGAAGAAATTGTCAATTTTGCTGGTACGAAGAAGGTTTACTGTTATGACTCCGAAGAGACTGAAATTGTGCGCACTGAAACGCCTGAAACTGAAGAAAGTTATTCCCATCATGTGACAGATACTGGAATTTCTTTGACCAAAGGCTTGACAGATACAGTAAGCCTTATCCACCAACCTTCAGGTTTGCTTGTTGGTTTGCAAACAACGGGTTTCGCTTCAGAAGCTCCTGAAGATCAAGAAGAATATGAATTAACTGATGCTGGATTAAGTCCTATTCAGCCTGACGAATTTGCTCCATTGGAAAGTTTTATAGAGGAAGAAGCGCAATTTACTGATACCGGAACAAGTCCGATTGATTTTCCAGAAAGTTCTTCTGTCGGATTGTCCCACATTGATACATTTGAAGTGGCAACATCAACTGATCAAATAGATACTCAAGACGCTTCAAACAGTCCAATCGATCCCGATGGATTGTTTGCATTGGTTGAAGAATGCATCAAGAAAGAAGTAAGTTTAGATGTTAAAGCTCGAATCAGAACGTTTGAGGAGCAATCGGCTCTAGTTAAAAACGAGCTGACTAAACGCAAAATAAAAAAGTTTGAGTACGCTGATTCTGAGGATGAACTCTCTAGTATGAAAGAAGAAATTGGAGATTTCAAGGATTCTGGTGAAATAGTTCCATCTATGGAGGATGAAGGTCTTTTGGGTCCACCATCTGCTAAGGACGTGAAATTTTCAACTCCCACGCATAAATTGGCTCCAAAAATTGCTCAATTGCAAAAGGTGTTTTCCTATTCTTCTGAGGATATCAATACCTTACATAAGATAGCAAAATCTAATGGTCATCCGAAACAAACCGAAGTTGTTCATGAAGATAAACAGGATGACATTATAAGCGTTCAAGCTACCAAAATTATGTTTGAAGGTCTCATATCGAAATCAGCAGAATCAACACCTATTAGAAGGGTTGGTTTACAAGCAATTCCCAATCGCTGTGAAAAATCCCCTTGCCCAAAAAAAGACTTAAGCGATAAAGAAATTGCAGCTAGAATGAAAGATATCCAGGAACAAATTATTGTGGACGAGAAAGTTATCGCGTCATCGCCTCAAAGTCCAACTGGCACGGCTAGCAGAAGAAAACGTGATATTCGATCAATGATTGACGATGTTCCTATGGAAACTGAATGCACCGAGCCTGAATGTATTCAAAAACGCGCATTTACCGTTGCTGATTCTGCGGACGAACAAACTTTGGAAAATTTAACAGATGACTGGATTACAAATTTACAAGAACAAATAATAGTAGAAGAAAATAAAATAGAAACCACTCACCATGATTCGAAAAAGAGAGCTAAGAGAGAAATTGAATATACAGATCTCGAACCCATAGAATGTATTGAACCGATTTGTGTCCAAAGCCATGCATATTCAGTTACCGACTCTGACAATGCTAAAATTCCCGAAGCAATTGAGAAGAAAAAAGTTATAGAGGGTGTTGTTTCAGAAGAGAAAAAAATTGATAATAAATCCCTAAGACTCACTTTGCAACAACCTGAACAGGTTTTAGTTCAGAAACAACATGAAAAAGAGGTTATTGGAATGGATAAAATAGAATCATTGCAGAATATAAAACTTGCTTTATCAGAAGCCGTGGAAGCCTCAAAACTCATAAGAGCCGATGTAAAAGTTATGAAACCCGATCTAACACCTACGCCAGAAGGTCAAGTTTTCTCAATTTTATCAAAACCGTCGATGGATTTAATGGAAAGTATTGTCGAAAATCGTGAAGAAGTGGGGACGCAAATAAGTAAAAAGGAGGAGATTTTCAGTAAAACTCAGGAGACCACGATACTTAAATTGTCCAAAGAAAAATGCGATGCCAAATTGTCACCAGAAAAACCAGAAGCGGCAAAGTTTAAAGGGAAAATCACAGAACCAAAGTTGGCACAGACTCCAGAAAAACGAGAAGAGAAAGTCATAGAACCTGAAGTGCCGAAGACACCTAGAAAATCCGAAGATAAAGTATCAGAACCTACTTTGGTAAAGACACCTGAAAAACCAGAAGAGCAAATAAGAGAAACTGAGGTGGCAAAGACTCTAGAGAAACCAGAAGAGAAAATAACAGAACCTGAGGTGGAAAAGACACCTGAGAAACATGAAGAGAAAATAACAGAAGCTGAGGTGGCAAAGACTAAAGAGAAACCAGAAGAGAAAATAACAGAACCCGAGGTGGCAAAGTCACCTGAGAAACCTGCAGAGAAAATAACAGAACCCGAGGTGGCAAAGACACCTGAGAAACCTGAAGAGAAAATAACAGAACCCGAGGTGGCAAAGACACCTCACCAACCTGAAGAGAAAATAACAGAAGCTGAGGTTGCAAAGACACCTGAGAAACATGAAGAGAAAATAACAGAAGCAGAGGTGGCAAAGACTCCAGAGAAACCGGAAGAGAAAATAACAGAACCCGAAGTGGCAAAGTCACCTGAGAAACCTGCACAGAAAATAACCGAACCCGAGGTGGCAAAGATACCTGAGAAATCTGAAGAGAAAGTAACAGAACCCGAGGTGGCAAAGACACCTCACAAACCTGAAGAGAAAATAACAGAAGCTGAGGTTGTAAAGACACCTGAGAAACAAGAAGAGAAAATAACAGAAGCAGAGGTGGCAAAGGCACTTCAGAAACCTGAAGAGAAAATAACTGAAGATGAGATGGCAAAGACTTTAGAGAAACCTGACGAGAAAATACCAGAAGCAGAGGTGGTAAAGACACCTGAGAAACCAGATGGGAAAATCACAGAACCTGTTATTGCAAAGACTCACGAGAAACCTGAAGAGAAATTAACTGAAGCTGAGCTGGCAAAGACTCCAGAGAAACCTGAAGAGAAAATAACAGAACCTGAGGTGGCAAAGACCCCAGAGAAACCTGAAGAGAAAATAACAGATCCTGAGGTGGCAAAGACTCCAGAGAAGCCAGAAGAGAAATTAACAGAAACTGAGGTGGCAAAGACTCCAGAGAAACCAGAAGAAGAAGTAACAGAACCTGAGGTGGCAAAGACTCTTGAGAAACCTGAAGAGAAAATAACAGAACCTGAGGTAGCAAAGACTCTTGAGAAAACTGATGAGAAAATAACAGAACCTGTGGTGGCAAAGACACCTCTCAAACCTGAAGAGAAAATAACAGAACCCGAGATGGCACATACAGCTCTCAAACCTGAAGAAAAAATAACAGAAGCCGAGGTGGTAAAGACACCTGAGAAACCAGAAGAGAAAATCACAGAACCTGAGATTGCAAAGACTCATGAGAAACCTGAAGAGAAATTA
>JASKGO010004267.1:0-15825 GCA_030556065.1 Holobus sp. GC000080
AATGTTTCCCGAGAATTTAAATCAAAATGACTTAAAAAAAAAATTATTTTACTAAAATTAAATAATTTGCTTAATCATTTTCAATCAAAATAGAGTACAGTGATTTTTTTACAGTACTTTATAGGATTCGGTTAAATTTTAGTCAATTGACAGTAATTTAGAGCCGATTTTAAATCTATTTTTTTGAGTTAAAAAGAAAACACAAATTTGGTAAAAACATTTTCTAAATTAAAATATTAAAAATGATAGAAACGAATCCAAAAAGTGAAAATATGAGTTGCGATATTATCGATAAAAGTTAGGGTTTTTTTCTGGTAAAACTGGAATAATAATTGAAAATTATATCAATCAATTCAAAATTAATTAAACAAAAAAATTAAATTAATAATTTAACAATTTGTAGCATATTGAAAAGTCTTTTGGGAAAAATTTTAAATCGATGGGGTTGCATTTAATTTTAAGACAATAAAATTTAATATTATTTCAAACACCGAATTCTTTTTCTCCCTGTTCCTTTGGCAATAATTTCTATTGAATAATTTTATTAATTATAAATATAAGTTTTAGATTGAAGAGTTTTTTATTTAGTTGTTTAGACGTTAAACACCAAGAGGAATTTTTTTTTTTGATAAATAATGACAAATTAAACTTAAATAAATTAAAAATAAATAAAGAATAGTATTTTCAAGATTGATCCGATTTTATTTAAATAAAATTCTTAGAAAATTATTTAATTTCTTCAATTCCCTAGCAAAACACAACTAAGTGATTGCTTTAATTAATAATAATTAGTTATCTTTTAATTTAACTGTAATTTGCAAAGATTTACGTACAAAGAATTATATCATTGAAATCAGAAAAAGTTAGATATCTAATAAGATTATAGCCCGCAATGGTTTTAATTATAACTAAAAAATGGCTAAAAACATAATGGAAAGTTAATTTTTCTTTTAAAAAATCAATCAAGCTTTTTAATAAATAGAAAATTAATTAAATTCAACTTAAAAATCTCTATTTGTAGCAATTATTTCAGTTTTTTCTGATGTCAAAAGGTTTTCAAGCAATTAATTATCAAAAAATAGTTTTTTAGGTTTTTAATCCTATAAAATTCGGAAATCAGATGATTTATTCCATTTTAATTAATCGAAATTTGTTTATAGTGAAATTCACCAAAACTTTTTCGTTTTAATCAAATCTCTATTTCCATTATTAAAAAAGCCCATAAGCAATTCAATTGGAAATAGAATACCCTGTATAGCGTGCAGCAAGCAGACACTTATTGGAAAAGTTGTAAATAATTTTGCTCTCAAGGAGAATTGCGTAGAGGTCGACGAATCAATCAAGAGAAACACTTTTATAGACTTCATTAAAAAAGAAAATATAAAAATATTTTTTACAAAACAAAACACTAATAGAATTTATACTATTTGCATAATAGTTATTGACTTATTTTAAAATTTTAATATTATGCCGATTATGCGATTGACGTGTCGAGCTCATTTGCATAAGACGTTAAGAGAGCCATATTTTTCGCTTCTAATTTGTTTACTAGAAAAAAACTACATTTCCTTTGAGCTATAAAAAAATAAAAATAAAAAATAAACGTTAGGAATCTTTTGATTTGAGCATTTGACACAATTTCTTAAGTGTAATGACCTTCGCAACACCTTCGGCATTTAAATTTTGACCTGATATTGATATTTTTATTTACTTTTCCCAACTTTAAACAATCTTTAAAGGACTTTTTCGGGTTTAAAGTTAGCTGCAATATTTTCCAATCTATTGATTGGACAAAGAATTGTAAACTTTACAGTTAAAATTCTGTAAAGTAAAAAATATCGTAGTTGATTAGTTCCAATAGGTTGATTAATTAAAAAATTAATTAGTGATTTCTTAATTAAGAGAAAAAAAGGAATGTCAGGTGTGGGGTTCGAACCCACGCTCCCTTTCGGGAACCAGAGCTTAAATCTGGCGCCTTAGACCGCTCGGCCAACCTGACTTTACAGTGTTTGCCAATAGTATACCATTTTCAAGGCACATTTAACAAATATTGGGTTGAGTTAAAAAAGTTGCCTACAATAAACCTCTGAAATTTAAATTTACTCAATAAAAACAATAATTTTTAATTTCTTTTTATTATATACGATTAAACCCCCATTTATACATGTAAATAGTTAATAAAAATTACAATAAAATATATTTTTAAGCGAAACAAGCTTGTTGTTTTATATAAACATCCAATTTAACTTTAAATAGCTCTGATTGAATTGGTTCGTCCAGTTTAATCAAGGGATTTTTTATAATATACTCCACATAAATCTGCAAAAACAAATATCAATTAATTATTAACTAATAAATCAAATTAACAGCCAGCAAGATGCCAAGAAAAAGAGATTTACCTGATTATAAACACCTTGTAATAAATCTCTAATTCCTGATGAATTATTATCAGTATTCAGGATAAATTTCAATCCAGAGGGTGTCTCCAAATAATGCAGTGTATACTTTGAAGTTTTGTAATACTGAAAGCCTTCTTTGGTGTCTGTCGGTGAAATTTTGGTCACAAATGATTTTATGGAGAAAATCATTCCATACATAAGCTTAGCTTCCTGAAAATAATTGAAAACAATTAGCAGAATTAACATATAGTTTTATCAAAACCTTCTAAAGCAATAACATAAATTATTTGATAATTTTTTGCTTGTTTTTAGTCAAAATCAAATAAAAATATATTACCTCTTCGATAGTCATGCCAGACCTTTTAATACGGTTCCATTCGTGGTAATAAAGCAATGTACCTCTTCTATCGAAAATGTAGATGTTGTAAATAGTCATAATTGCTAATTTAATTGCGTTTTTCACTAAAAAAAGGCAGAGAAAAAATATTTTGCAATTAGCAGTAAATTAAAGTTTAGTGTCGAACCTATTTTGATAAATAGTCCTTAGTACAGTCGCCAGAGGTCTCATTCGAAATAATCGCAATCGAATTTGGCAGTAAAACAGCGTTGCCATTAGTAACGAAAACACACGAAGATGTGAAACTAATTCAAAGAATTTTCAATGAAAACTAGTGAAATTCGCCGCAAAACTTTGAGCGCATTCTTCGTAAAGATCTAGAGCATCGAAAGCTGTAGTTTTAATGCGTCACAGTGCCGGAAAATGCAACGTAATCGATTAGGGGGAAATGCGCAAGGACTGTGGAAGAAGCGGACGTGACAACAGGTCTTCTGAACGTCAGCTGGTAGCGAAGTGCGACAAGAGTAGACAGAAATGGCGGCGCTCTGTCCAGGTGTTCAGTATGGTTTGTCATCACAGGAAAATTTGGGTGAAAATAAAGACTTAATATTTGTGAAACTGACGGATTCCGCACTGCGAACCATCGAGGAATACTTACGCAATCAGGTGAGTGCGCGAAGGGCTGGTGACGGGGCGCAGGAGGCGATTTTCGCTGGTCCTTCGTCTCTCTTTGATTATTTGGCCTCCCGTGTGCTGCTGCTGTGTACGATATATGTGTTGCAATTGAATCGGGCTATCGGACGGGACACCAGTTGACCGTGTGGCGAAGAACCAGTCGCAGAGGCGGCCGTTTCGGGTCGCATTTTCCGCTTTTCGCGAAGTCCGGGCTTCCCCGGAGAAGAGTGCCCAAGGCTACCCGATGTCCTCTCCGCCAGCGACCGCACGTAAAATTTAAAACTCTCGCCACGTCAACATATTGTGCGGATTTTCGCACCCCGGGGGCGATCCGCGAGAGTCCGGGGGTGGCCCCCGGTGGGGCCCAAAGCTGACGGAAGGTCCGCGAACGGTTCGCGAATCGCAAAAGGGAAAATTCGGGTTTGCGGTCGAGACTGTGACGCAAACGTACGTAATGCTAATGTACCTTAAATGGCTGGCCGTCTGTCAAACTCTCGCCGAAAAAATCCGTTGTAATTTCTTTATTTTGGCTCAGTTTTTGCTTTTCTTTTTCGATTGCAAAAAATAAATACATTTCCCAACTTTTTATGGGTTTATAATAAATTAGAAACAATGAGATTCGATGTAAAGGCACAACGAAGTGTCTGATTTGTTGAAAAAAAAAGTGTTCCCATTGGTAATTCTTTTCGTTAATTAATGATTTCGAAATTAATTACGTATTTGCTTAAAGATTCAAAGAGCAAAGAGCTTGAACAATATTTAAAGTTGTTAAAAGTTCTTTTTCTGTTTTGGTTTTTAAAGGAAAAAAATAAATGGAAAAGTAAATGAAAATTTCTTGGAAAATATTTGTAGTTTTTTGAAATTTATTTTCATATGGATTTCCTGATTTCCTTTAGCTTTTGTTTTCAATGTTGACTTGGTTTTTGTCAGTTGTTTAAAAGTCTAAATTTTAAAAAAAGTATTACATTTAAAAAATAAGTAATTTATTTATTTTTTATTATCTTTTTATTGTTTTTTTTACTTTGTTGCCTACAAATATAAAAAAAAAACAATGAAGGATTATTTTATTCATTAATATTAATTAATATATTATCTAAAATAAACTTTGAAAAAAAAATATATATATAAATAAATGTTTGTGAAAGCCTTTCTAATCTAAGATCGCAGATTAATTTTGTACAAAATTATTAATTAATTAAATACTAATTAAATTGTGATCATTAATTATTGAGAATTTTTAACTTATCTTATAGAAATTGCAAATATCAAATAGTAATTTTTCATTTTGACGACTGCAAATACGAAAACAAAACAAAAAAGGATTTTTTTTTTAATTAAAAATTTGTTGTTTAAATCTGTACCAAGTGATTAAAAAGTTCGTTACATTTTAAAATTAAAATTTTATTGAGAAGAAAGAGAAGAAAGGCTTTTTGTAAAAATGTCACAACCCTTATAATTCTTTTTCTTCCCCTCTGTATTTGCTGCTGATTTCTCATGAAGTACTTGACTCTTGTGGTACTTTAAACCACAATCCAAATTAAATTTTATTGATTATCAAAAGTTATAAAAAGGAAACCAGAAGCTGATTTTATAATCGCTGTAACACACAGAAAATGTCCCTCCAAATAAAAGGAAAGTGAAAGATAAGATAAAATTAAGCAAAATGTAATTTTTTAATTTTTGTTGCATTGCAACTTTTATTGATTGTTATTTTTTATTTTTTATTTATTTTTTGGTATACAATTAGAACAATTTAAATACGAAATGGTATTTTCGCTTTCCACAAGCAAGCATTACTTAATATTAAAAATACATTATGAAACGATTGGCCCAGTTATTGGTTCATTTGCTTTTTTTTTGTTTCTGAAATTTATTTTGAAGGAATTTCTGAAGTTTTTAATTATTTCAATTGATAAATAAATAATAAAAATAATTAAATTAAAATTTTGGCAAATTTTATTAAATAAAAAGTAAAAAAACTAGAAAAATAGAAATTTTTGTAAAACTTTCAGTACACCTTGCAATCTTTAGCTTTACTTACCTTATCTTTAGTTTAGCCAATAATGGTCAGGTAAATCTAAAAACCTTGCTCTAGCTAGAAGCTCGTTATTTTGTCGGGTGCAAAAGGTGGTGGTCCTGTAGTTCCATTTAGAATGGTAAAAATGTATTTTATAGGGTCGAAATAGAAATTTCAAGGGTAGAAGAACACATGATGAAGAAAGAGGAGGAAGAAGAAGAAGATGAAGAAGCTGCAGCTGCTTGGCTGTTTTGCTCTTCTGCTTCTGCTTTTGCTTCTTTCATCATTACCTACAATTTACATTTACATACAGGCTGTTCAAAAAAAAAATAGTAATATTTGAAAGGATCTCTTTTGCTCTTCTTTTGTAATTTTGTATTACAAAAGAGAAGAGATTTACCTGTTTTGTTGCCGGTGGTGTACTCGTTTCACCATCACTATTTTTGCACATTTTTCCATCCAAAATTATTGAAATCGATAAATTCCCACTGAACTGAATGGTTTTCTTCATTCTTCACAAGCTAGAAAATCTGCTTTTTCGATTGGAAAATTTAACATTCACTAGACGTACAGATTACAGAGCTAATGTAGAGTACCATGGTGAAAATGCGACACGTGCACTTACGCAAAGTGTACGTTGCCATGGCTACAGTAGTCAAGGTGAATTTAGAAATTCTTTTCGAATGCTTACATGGGTTTTTAATGATTTTTTTTTGTAATTTTTATGTAATTAATTGTTGGAAATTTAAAAATTGAAAAGTTATAAATAGAAATAGAAGTACTTTAATATAATTGACCAAAAGTGCGGTGGCACTTGAGAATTTCAAGTGTAATTTTTGCACCTTTTACGACAGGAAATTGCTTTTTTTGTATCAAATTTTGTGTTTGAAAGTTTTCGATGATCGATTTTTTTGTTAATTAATTATTAGTTTGCATAATTTTCATGGTAATTTATATTTTTTACTACCCCTCAACGAAAATTTGATTGTTATTATTTTTAGTTGCTTTAATTTATTGTTTTTAAGTTTATCTTGAATTTTGTTATTGTTTGGCTTTAGTTTTGCAATTAAAATTCGTTCAGTTTATATTCTGTATTGTAATATTTATAATATTATATTTGATTTGGCTTGAAATTTGAAATTAAGAGTTAAAGTCCAAAAAAAGACAATATTTTATAATTTTTGTTAGTTTTAAGTTACTTCCTGTTTAATCGGAAATGACTTAAGGTTCTTTTGATTTTGTTTTTGATTTTCTATAAACATTAGTTGCTATTTTTTAAATTAAAAAAAACAGAAAAGTTGGAAAATTTTCCGTCACTTTTTCTCATCTTCCGCCTATCCGCAAACTTCGGCTGATTTTTTGGAAATTTCCGATTTGGCTCCACTTTTTATTTTTATTCTATTATATTTTTGCACCAACTGAAATTTTTTGATTAATATAAAACTATAAATTCTTTTAATTTAACATTTTATATGCAAAATAAAAGTTAAAAAAAAAAATTTTAAATTTGGTTTTCGTTTTACAAAAAATGTTGCCCTTGATCTTTTGTTAAAAATACTAACTATTTATTTAAAATAATTAGATCTGTTTGATTTTTTTGGAAGTGTTAAAATACTTTTGGTTTAATTAAATTAATGAAATAATTAAATTAAGCGGACTTCCAAGCTTCTATTTAGTTCGAATGAAAATTCGAAATTTCAAATTTGCGCCACCTTTTCTCAATTTCCAATCATTTAATTCTTTCAATTAATAATTAAAAAATAATAATTAAAAGATGTTTTAAATTTTAAACTAAAACAACAAAAATAACAATTCCATTTTTTTAATGGCGAAGCAGTTTTTTATAACTAAAAGTTTCTAATAAAACAAAAAAGTTAGAATATTATGAAAAAACTTTTTGGTTCTTAGAACTTCTAAGATAAAATAAGTAAGAAATGGAAATTTTCGCAAGCAAACAGTTAATAAAGGGTCTAAACACATGCAAAAAATGAATGCGTTAAAGCTCTCTAGACTTCTATATTATAAACTAAAGCTAGACAGTATTGTACACACAGAATTTAGGAATTAGAAAAATGTGCCCGCAATTAGCGCGAAAAAGCAAACATTACAGTGTTATGCAAATACATCCTATGGGTTGTTTGTTGCATGTATACGAGTAGTATAGGATAGGAATATTGTACATAAAAGGTACAATAAGTACACGAGTGATTTGCAAGGAAATGCACTTGAACTTGACTCGTCGCAACAACGGCCCCACGCACAAACACAACAACAATACTTAAGTCGTAAGCAAATGGAAATTATTTAAATAAATATCTATATCTGCAGTAAATATCTATAATATGAAAAAGCGTTTTCCTTTTATGTTTTTCTTCTTTTTTTTTTTCTTTTCTTTGAAAAGTCTTCTTTTTTTACTTTTATACCATAAAAATTTCATTAGGCAGGGTGTTCGATATAAAAGTAATTATGCGCCAAGTTGTAATAGAGTCATATACTTTTTATAATTTATATTTATAGTCCTTAAACTGTTCTTTTATTTGATATATCACACTTATGGATGAGACCAAAGAATTTTTAACAAAAAGTATGTTTTGTGAAAATTTTGCAATTTAAAAAAAATCATAGCTTGTAAACGCAATAATAAAACTAAATATTTAATAATTTTAAAAGATTTCATTTATTAAAATGATTAAAAGTATGTTTTTTTTTTCTAAAATTTTACGCTGTTATTCAATAGGATAACGAAACGCGTTAACCTCAATTATCTAATTTTTTTAAAAGGAATACCCTGAAGATCATTATAAATTTCGAATCTACATTAAATAAGCTTTCCATTGATACCCCATACGAAGGGTATGAAATTAATAGTTTTGTCTTGATTTCATTTCTACATTTACATTAAAATATCCATAAGATGGGATTCCTGAGGTAATATTTAAAAGATAATTATGAAAAATCTATTAATGATTGACCCCTCTTTTTATTTATAGGCTGCCACTTAAAATAATAAAATTAGTAACGACTTTCTTGATAACTGAAACTGCCACTGTCTTAACAAAAAATTACTTTTATTAATTAATTCATTCATCGGAAAATTACTTCACTGAAATTTTCATTTTTATTTTCTTGCTTTGGAAGTTTACATCAAAAATAATTAATAATTAAAATTTTTTTTTTTTTAATGAATTCATTCAATTTCCTTGTATTATCGATAGTTAAAAGAAATAAAAAAAGTATATGTAAGTTGTTAGAAAAAGGTAAAAAGGGATGAGAAATCTAGAACAATGCTCTACTATTAACTGTTACATATGTAGTTAGGTGTAGTTGTAATGGTATTGCAAGTAAAATTGTCCTTAATATAATTGGAATATAAGTAAGTAGGACATGTTTGATCGAATCCAAGGACGGATATAACAACAACAATAACAATTATTATACTATATGCACATAGGACCCCATCCTACATTATATTTGTAATAACAATTTAGAAGTTTTTTTAAATTAATTTTGTTTTGTTTTAAACGTTTATTATTTACTTATTTATTATTTTTTCGATAATTTATTGCTTTTTGAATTTATTTAGTTATTACTTATATTGGAAGCATTACAGTAATTCCATATTTTAATTATAGTAATGTTTTGTTATTGTTCTTTATTTTTTTTTGTTGCTGGTATTTTGCGAAAAAAAATTATTGCAACATTGACCCCGATGTAAAGCGAGGTTTTTGCCATGAGACCTGAAACAAGGCAAATAATATATTTGTTTTTATATTTTATTTTATTTTTAAATTTGAAAATTTTAATAAAAATAAAGAGCTAAAGTTAAAAAAAAAAAACTAATGTAAAATAACTAAATTTTATTAAAAATTATAATTGAAAATGTATTAAATTAATTAATGTCATTGTCATGTCAATTATAGTCACTTAAAAACTGCTTTAAAAATGGAAACTTAATTTTTTGTTTATTTTTTTTAGTAAGTAATTTAATTATTTGTTTAAATTTAATTCATTTAACTTTTTTTTTTCTTAGTACATTTTGTGTAATAGAGGACAACTTCAGATTCCTAATATTTGTATTTTTTGTTTTATTTATCAGTTAATTTTTGTAAAAAAAAAAATCAAAAATTTAAATGCATTATTTTTTAAATTTCAATTTTTTTATCACTTCCGGTTTAGTCTCGAAGAAAAAAATCTCATAAAGGTATCTTTTATTGAATTAATTTTAGTTTTTACATTACTTTATTTAAAAAAATAAAATTTATTCAGTAATATTTACATAAATTTTTTTTTTTTTTAATATTTATAATTTTAAATAATTCAATTTATGTTTTTACAAACTTTATTTAAAAACTTAAAATTAATTCAATAATATGTACATAACTTTATTGAAAAAAAAAAGAAAACTAAAGTTAAATAAACTAATGAAAAACTTGAATTAATTCAAAAAGGATACCCTTTTAAGAGATTTTTCAATATTCCATATTCTTTATAGTGTTAAAAGCTTTTTATTTCTGATGTTTTTCCTTTCCCATAGAAAAGTGTACTACTTGATCATTCGGTGCACACTTTTTTACTCGATGTTTTTTTCTTCCAATTTCCAATTTGCAGTTTGCAAATGGAAAAAAGTCAGTAGAAAAATTGTTCGCAATAAATGTTTTTTTTTTCTTCTTAATATACAACGTAAAACAATATAAAAGCGATTTGCTCGGCATTTTTTCCGCTTTCACGTACACCGACCGCTCTTACGTAAAGGAATTCAAATTATTTTTGCTTTCAATTCCATATACTTTATCTTTATATATTTATTTATTTATTTATCTCTACTATATGTACAATTTATAATTTATTAAACCGACCGTTATAAATGCTCTTGCTCTATATAAAAAAAAAATTCAAAGGTACGAATAAAAAATCTGTTTTTTTTTTTAAATGTAAATAGTGTTAATTGTTCGTTTCGTTAAAAGTTGCACTTTGGTTTTTATTGTGTTTTGTTGTTTTACTACTGTATTGCAAATTGTATTTATTATAGCTATACAGCTTATTATCATGTTATATATGTATAGTATGCACTGTAAAAAATACAATAGTTTTCTGGTTTTAGCTAAGACGCTAAGTGACAGAAAAGTGCGGAAAATGTATTTTTTATTTGAAATGTTTGTAATTGTAAATTACTAATTAGTAATTTTCGAGAATTAGAGGCTTTAGAAACAGAGAGACATCACAGTCGGGGATTTTTTTTTAGTTTGTTTCAAAAACCGAAATAATAAAACAATTGTTTCGCGTTTTATTTGTTGAAAATGTTTAAATGCTAATTAATGTGGTATTCAGCGGAAAATTTATTATTTTATAAACAGCGTGTAACGATTACATGCTTTTAAATCAATGGGGAATGGGATTAACCGTGACGTAAACCGCGTGCCAATTTTTAAACTATTTAAAAATTTACTTGATTTTCTTCATTTAATTTCGGCACTTTTTTTTTTACATAATTTTCACTTATTTGCGGTTTTTTATTTTATATATTTTGCGGCTTTTTAATTTTATTTTATTTTTAAACATTAAACAGTTTTTCAGTTTTTTATTCTTTTTTCTGTTTCTTATTATAATTTGCAAATGGCTAATTTTGTCTCCAGTTTGTTTTCATACATAATATACTGTATATTCGCACCAACACCTTATCTGCTGGAAAACTGCCTTACTTACACATAATATAATAATAATAATACATAAAACGAAAATCGTTAAAACCATTTTTAGTTTATTTACACGACGTATAAATGACGCAAAAGTGAAAACTCACAGATACGTGCATTTAATTATAACATTGAAAACCGTTTCGATTTTTTCTTCTTTTCCTTTTTTTTTTTTGATTTAGAAGTTCAATGTTTATTTTTTAATTTTCTATATATTTTCTTATTTCTTAATTTTTGTTTTTCTTTTTTCTTAATACAATTACCTGTCATTTAAACCTTACTTTTTAGCTTTTTAGTTATTTGCTTAAATTTATCATAAGGGGATTTTCCCCAGCAGTTGAAGGGCTTCGTAATAGTAATAGAGAGTCTTTGTTTGCTTGTAACTTGTAATTCGTAATGTTTAAATGGCCATTAATTTTTTTTTCATTCTTTCTCCGCAGTTGTTTTGTTTTTTCGTGTAATTTTCTTTTTTCGTGCCTATATGCCGAGTACTTACTGCAGACGGCAGAGTAAAACATGGCTATTTGTGTTTGCAAGCGATTTATTTATTGCTCTGGTAATTGTTTATAAATTATGTGCGGCAAATATTTTTTTAAATTTATTTATTTTTTTGACTGTTATGTAACAATACTAATAATAATGTTTCACAGACGTATTTTGGTATTATATACATATAGAAAGTGTCATTTGTAGATAATAAAAGTAATGATGGTGCTTAAAATGTTTGTTGTTTTGTACAATTAAATTGAAATGTCGGTATAGAAATGTTTATTTTTCCATTAAGAAACAATGTTTAAATTGCAGAAATTGCAGAATGATTTTTTTTTGCTTTTTTAACGTTTGTTTAATTAATTGGATTGTTGGTGTAAATAATTGTTTAGGATGTTTTGGGTATTATAGTAAATTTTTTGATGTAAATTAAAATGAATTGCTTCCGTTTAACCGAAAATGATGCTAACTTTTTATTAAAAAAGGAAATTGTTAAAAAAAATAATTTAATGGCAATTCATTCGTAATTTTTTAAGTTATAAAGCAGAAAAATATAAATTTTATTTCCTATAGATAAATAATTTATAGACAAAGGAAATTTCAAATCGTCAAATAAAAATAGCTATTAAATAAAAGGAAAACAAATAATAATTTATACTGTGATTAAAATTTGTAATTCTTTTTTTTTTTTAATTAAAATTATCAATTTTTAAATCTAATTTTCTTCAGAATTATTGAATTAACATTAAAAATTTTTAAATTTAATTTAATTTAAAATGTAAACAAACTCAATTGAAATTGCTTTTAACTAAAGTTTTTCAAAGAATAAAGTTCAAAGTTCCTGTAGTTTTAAACACTGCAAAAAGGTTTATTTTTAATTTTTATAATAAAAATTACTTGACACTTGCTATAAATATTTATGCTAAAGAAATGTAATAAATTTAAAGTACACTTATTCATTTAAAAAATAAAAATATTATGGGAATTAAAAAATAATCACAGAAAAATAAAAATAAAATTATTAGTAAAGAAAATTAAATTCATTTTAAATTGGGTTTCTTGTTTAATTGCTAAAATTGCGATAAAGAAAGACAACTTAAAAAAATTTGCAAAGAATGCGTCGATGGTACTGTACTTGGTACGTTCTTTTGCGATGGGCGATTGGCGATGGGTGCCTGGTACCATGGCATGGAAGGTACGCAGCAGACGTCGCGTCGTGTGAAAGTGGTCGTAATAATGTTGCACCACGTTTCGATCGCACTGTGGTGATATTGTAATGTTGGCATTCAACATTTATAGCAATTACTTTAATTTTCAATTATTCTTTTATATTTTCAAGCAATTAAAAATTAAATAAAAATCTTTTAAAATGCTTTTTTTTATGTTAAAAAATTAAATTTGCTTTTTAAAGTCTAAAAATCTTAAGTAATGAGCTTTTAAGATTTAAAGCTGTTAAATTTTATTGCATTTGACATATTTTATAATCACTCAGTCTTTAGAACAGCGAAGAGCGAAGACTGTAGACATTTGGGAGTTTTATAAAAAAAAATTAAATTTTAATTTGCGCATTAATTGCTGTTCTTTAACATTTAAAAGTTAAGCCCCGCAATGTAACATTTACCACATTAAAAATAAAGAGAAAAAAAAATACTACGTAATTTATTTATTGCCAGAAAATTTTCATTTAAAAATAACTTTTCATTAAAATTAAAAAAATAATAATAATTTAAATAGATTTTTTCTCTTTGTAATTATAAACAATTTTCATTTATAGCTTTGATAGCTTGAAAATAAAAATGGTATATTTTATTGATAAATCTATAATGCGCCGAGCAAATTAAAAACTTTCTCCGCCTTCGTCATTTTTTTTTCTTCTCTTTTTTTTTGTGTGTGAGTGTTGTATACGTCAAGCCGCTCACCGATTCGCTTCTGACTCGTTTGAATATTTGCATATTCGAGAAACAGTACAAGAAAAAAAAAAAAATTAAACAATTCGAATGATTCAAACACTTGCTGTTGGAAATTCCGGTTTCAAAACACTTGCTCTCTTTTCTTTTCGTTTTTTATTTATTATTTTATTGCATTAATGATTTATTAGGAAATATTAATTTTTGATGTTACTTTTTCGATTTTGCACAATAAAAATGTTTTTTTTTTCATTTGTAATGGTAGATTTAAAATTAAGAAAAAAATTAAGTTTAAATTTTCGTGGGAAAATTTGAAATTTTGTATTTCAAACGTTTTTTTTTTTCTCTTTTAATTATTATTTTTCCGAAATTTCCTAAATTCCTTTAACAGTTATTAATCCTGAATAATGTTAAGCCGTTTAGGCGTTAAACTCCGAGAAAACTTTTAGAGGCTAATGATGATGAATTAGGAGTAATAATTTATTACTTATAAAATTTACAAACCAACTTCAAATAATCAAAAATTTGATTAAAAAAAAAAATTAAATCAAAGTGATTAAAAACAAAAAAGAAAAATAAAAATTCATTTTTGAAAATCTTTATAATTTTTAATTACCATATTCTGTTGTGAAAACAAACGAAAAATACCTATTATTTAAAATAAATTAAAAATTAAAAACAATAAAAATAAAATCGAAAAACGATCTGGTCGTGGCATTCTTTGCACTTCAATGTACCAATCATCTACCTATAGAGTATGCGGAGACCGCTGTAGTGGCTGTAGTCTCTGTACACACTGTAATTAACTAATTATTAAAGCATAACGACCCAGAAACGAGCGACGTAACGAATTCCTAATCGTTAACGGTGTGCACCTCAACACATATTTCGATTCTTATTGCCTCCTATCTTGCTCATTATTATTATTATTATTATACTTTACCTACCTATGCGGCCTATGACTACATCTATCAATTTTGTATCTATCTAACGTCTGCTGCTGCTCTATCTTATCCGTTCATATATTGTGTAGTATATTATGTAGTTAGTATCTCTGTTGATCTGTTCGATGTTGCAAACTTTTATCTTTTTTTTTTCTCATTATTGCATTATAGTAGTGCATTAAGTGCATTCTCTCTCTTATAAAAAAAAAAAAGAGTTTTATTAGAGTGCATTTTTCAGCATCAGTCGCGCTCACTTTTCTGATGCAAGTGCATGGAAAAGTTGCTTTGGCCATTTTCGATTTTGTCTCTTAACTCTTTGACGTTTGTAATCGATCGGCTTCTCTTAATGACTTAATTCCATTTGACGCTTTTTTTTTGTAGTTTTTAGTTAAAGAATTTTTAGCATTTAGTTGTTGTTTAATTTACAGGGTGACCGGTAAATTATTTTCGCAATTAATATATGGGAAACTTTTTTTTAATGATATAGATTCTGTTAACTGGCGAAATTCTCCTGTTTTTTTGCCCAGAAATGTAATTAACGCAAAATTCTCCCCTTTTTTCCCCAATTAACCGAATCTATATCTTAAATAATGCAAAACTTTCCCATATATTATTTGCAAAAATATTTTGCATGTCGCCCTGTCAAATAAACAATAATTAAATGCAAAAAACGTCTCTTGGTTTCTGAATTATTCTGAAAATCTTCGATTTTTTTCAATAATTAAGTCAATGAAAAATATTTCACTTGGTTAAATCGTAATAATTGTTCCTAATTGAATTTTTTAAGTAATGTTTTTAAAAATTTTCAAAGATAAAATTTTTTTTTTTTAATTTAAGGGAAATTGGAAACCGTAATTGTCAATGATTGGTTACTTACCTTTTTTATTATAGCTAATGTTTTTCTGATTTGCCCATCCCGTATAATTTTTTTTGTTTGCAGCTAATTATAAGAGTTATTAATTATAACAATTGGTTAATTAGTTGTGGGTACTGTTTCTAGGAAATGTTTTGAATGTAATTTTTTACCAATTAGCGTTTATTGTTTTTTTTTTACTTTTGTTAATTATAAAATAATTATTTAATTTTTTGTATTTTTTTTATTTACAAAAAAAGTCAATTGTTTAATATTTTTTTAAAAATTATTGCTTTCTTTTCTTTTTTAGATAAATTTATGAAAATCGTTTGAGATATTAAAGTAATGAATGACATCTATATAAAAAATATTCCAAAATATTTAATTTAATATAATTTAAATTGCATCAGTGGCTAAAGGTGTGCAACGAAATTGAAGAGGATAGGGGAAAAACATTTTGGTCAAAAATCAAGAAAATTTCTGGTTATTCTAGTCGGGCTACAATTCCTAC